>JAOXYM010000026.1:5523264-5534673 GCA_028567055.1 Leptatherina wallacei | reverse complement strand
CAGCCTACATATTATCCTCTGACTTTTGACATCTACAATGCATTCTGGTCCAGACAACTGCTGCTCACTGGATGTTTTCTCTTCTTCAGACCATCCTCTGTAAAAACCCTAGAGATGGTTGAGTGAAAATCCCAGTAAATCAGCAGTTTTTGGAATACTCAGACCAGGCCATCTGGCACCAGCTAATCCATATTCAAAGTTGCTTAAATCCCCTTTCTTCCCTATTCTGATGTTCTGTTTGAACTTCAGCAAATCACCATGACCATGTCTACATGACTAAATGTGTTGATTTGCTGCCATGTCCCTAGTAAAGTGACTGCTGAGTGAGTGTTTATGATGGCAATCTTCTGTTTCAGCTCTCTACTGGTTTTCACATACACCAAAATTGATCTGGATTTTTGGCCTTACCCTTTCTCAGACTCATGATAACTCCAATAAAAATAAAAAAAAGCACTTTATTATTCTCTGTTCTTTTCCCTATTACAGCCCATACTGACTTGTCATCTTTGCCAAAGCTCTTCACTTCTGCCTCTCTTCTTTATGACAGACCCCTTACCTTGTTCCTGCAGATACCTGAGAGTCTTATCTCAGTGAGGGCCAAATGAAACACAGGATGAAAAGATGACTCTTTTTATCTGCAGCCTCTCCTCCTCTCCAGTCCACTCTTTCATTAGATCAGTGTGTACATTTTAGAGGGTAAACTGAATCTTCTGAACTAGCCTACAACCTTGCCTCGCCTCCTCTGGGCCTCCCGGGTCCTAATAGGCTTACCTATTTGTTTATATTTTCTCTGTTCATTCCCTTCTATTTATTCCTCCCAATTCCATTTCCTTCACTCTTTTCCCAATAAAGCGTTCAATACCCTTCACGGCAAGAGGAAGTGAAACACGACAAGAAAGATTAAATCCAAGTTTCTCTCATCCGTGAGCACTTTCATCTTGGCTCTTGTTGTCTTTAGCAAACAGAAGGAATTATCAGCGGTGCGACTGACACAGTCTTTTGGCGAGGGTGAAGGAGTGGGGGGTGGGGTAGACGGAATAGGGAGCGAGGTGGGAAGTTAGACAGTTGCCGATCGGAAAGGGAATCCACCTCCCATGTAACCTCAGTTTTTCCCGGTTTCTGTCTTTATCTACAACGCACCAGAGGAGCAATTCTTTGTTTGGTCCCATTTGTTACCTTAAGAGCATTTAATATTGAATGAACGCTTTTGAAGCGATAACCAGGCAGGTCTACGGAGTCCTCGATGTCTCAATCCGACTTATAGTTTGCCTCCGAAAAACAAGGCAGAGACTTCGGTAGAATCGGTGCTAAAGGAGCAGGGCTAATCCATCCTTCCAAATATGTAACCAAAGCTAAACTGATGTTTTTTTCTTCCCCTTCTTCACTCCATCCTATCTAATTTCCACCGTTTGGAGTATTTTTTCATTAAATTTGTGTCAGGACTAATTTTGAGGAGAATGAATGCAGATGTCAGAACGCCATCGAATCCCATCGCGAGGCCTTTAATGAGATAACAGGCTTTAGTCAAAGAATTAGCACTATTGAGAAAAGAAGGGGGGGGGAAATGAATGAGATTAGTTCAGTGTGATGTGGATGCAGAGTGGAACGGGACTCTGGCTGTGAGAGAGAGGAGAGGGGAGACCGGAGTCATATCAGACCTGCCCTGCCAAATCACAAATCTATTTCCGACACTGGTATTAATTATCAAACTAAAGCTGCTGTTGCATATTGATTCATCAGGGTGCAAACTTGTATTATCTCCTATTAAGCAGGAAAAAAAAGGAGAGATTATATGAAGCCTCCGGGGGCGTTTATGTGGATCCTGTGAGACTGTTAAAGCATGTCATGGACTCCAGAGCAACAAGACAATCTCACTGTGTTTGTGTGTCTCTGTGCTCCAATGTGGTCTTAAGCTTTAAATTTGATTATTTTGAGGAACATTTTTCAATTAACCTTACAATTATAGCTACGAATACATTACAGTCTACAGGAATGCTTCTGTGTGTGCAGACAAATCCATGCACACGTGCAGACGGCAGAGGAAAGCGTTGAGTGCTATTTGGGATTCAAGGATAAGTTTAATGCAGACAAGAAGGAGGATGTAACGTCAGACTGGATCGGCCATTTTGGTCTTTCAACTTGTTACATGATTCTATCAGGATCTGTTTCAGTAGCCTTATGTATGAATTTTCATCAAATAACTTGGTTCAAAGTGTAATTTTAACATAATTTTTATCTTTTTTAACTCAAGAGCCTCAGGCGTAAAGTTGTGCTGAGCACTATACCAGTTCAAAACATTTTTTTTAAAAAGGAATTTATCTTATTAACCAGTTTAAACAGCCTAAATTATAAGAATGTGTTTGAACATGATAACAAAAAAAGAGCTGCATCTGTTGTCTGGAGATACTTTGATTTTAAATGTTTGGACCAAACAATTATTTATATCAAAATGCTGTTGAGTTAAAGTAGGTGAAGCAATTTGCCGCTTTGGACTACCACGAATGTTGAAATCGAAAATGGGCACTCAAGGACAGATGTCACTTGTATATGAAACTTGTCTTTATCTTGGCTCTTTTATCTCTCTCTTTTATCCTTTTATTTTTTGTGCTTTTATTCTTTATCTTACTTTTTCTCATGTACTTGTTTTCTGATGTGTTTTTAAATTGTTGTTCTATCTTTTGTAAAACACTCTGGTTCACCAGTGGGTTGAATAAGAACAAGACATTGGGATGTGTCTAATCATGTGGTGGATGTCTAGAATTTCAACAGCTCAACAGGAAAATAATGTTTTCTTAAAGATATCATTATTTAGGCTCCAGAGGCCAGCTGCTGGTACGATTCCTGCTTGTTACCAGGACCTGGATCATAAAATCCTTCCCAACAATTATCTTCAATCTGAAACTCATGTTTTATGTTGGAATATCAGAGAGATTGGTCGTCACTCATGTCTGTCAGTCATAAAGGGACATTTCTACGCTACATAGACACCATGTTGTACAGATAGCTCACTAAGCAAGATGTCTGCCTGCCATATGAGAAGCACTGTCCTGCAGAGTTGAGAACAAAAAGGAGACGGTTGGAAAGGTCAGAGATGGAGCAGCCTGATTTCTGACTGAGTTGCTCAGGTGTTAAAGGACTGAGGCTAAACACCTGGAGTCTGTCTGCAGGGGGATCAAGCCTCCTGATGGAAAGACTTTCCAGCTTTGGACGGAAGAAGAAATACTAAGAAGTGGTCCAGAGGCAGCAGAGCTGTGTGAGAGGATAGCTCAGGGTGATGAGGAACAGGCTGAAGTTCAACAAGCTGCAGATTCAATTCCCTTTACATTTAAAGTACCTACATTCTACATGTATAAAAGATAGAGGGAGTTGTGATGAACCCACTCTGACCTGGCTACCCCTTGCCGCAGTGTTAATGACTTATATCTGGATCCTAACTGAGCTACATGAGGATGTGGTGTAGACCTGTGATAATGGGAGGTCATATGACATCCAGCATATGACCTCCCATCATTCCTACAAACAGGTTTGATCAGTATGAACTCAAAGGCATTGTCAGGCCTTCAAACATTATTGTGGTTAAAATGTTCTTTTAGTTTGTGGTATATAAAGATAAAATCCAGACTATTCAAGCAGCCCAAACTGTCTCAGACTCTTCAAGGCTACCAGGACTTAGCAGACAGGTTACCTTTCAGCTGTGTGACAAAGTCTGAATGTCAGTTTTGGTGATAAATCCCTAGAACCATGACAGCTGCCACAAGTCAACCATAAATAACATTTCAATTAGGAACTAACCTACATCTGTCTGAAGTGTGATTGAAAGTGGTTGGTCAGTCACAAAGGTGACCCTGATATTTTTTGAGGCGCTAAAGAAATGGAGAACCACTGGTCTAAACTAACCCTCACGTCAATGAGAACCTAGAACCGGACTAAAGCCTAGACTAACTCTGAAACTTAATGTCAGCTTTGCTCTGTAACATTGCATTAATCTGAAGTTAAATCTATATGAAAATGACCAGAATGTAAATTAGTCTGCTGGATTAATCTAATCTTTACTGACCAATGCATTTCTCACGGGAAGAAGGATCAGTTTCGCACCTTATATTTCCTAAGGACTGCTAGAAACAATCCGAGGTACAGTATGCTAAAGCTCTGCATGCAAATATTAGAGGAAGTATATAACATCATTACTATGACCAGTGCGGGTGATAGCCAAAGTGTTGGGACTCACACTTCACAATAATGAGACCTCCAACAGTGTGACACCCATTTCACACATGGATGGCATCTGTGATTCGGAAAACATATGTTTGTATTGATGTATAATTACGAGCATCGAGTTCCTCTACTTCCTCATAGTTGGTGAAAATGACTCGGTGGTGTGTATGATTGAATGCGTGTGATGGAAAGACAAAGAGCAAGGAGGAGAAAGTGTGATGGAGAAAGAGCATCAACACCCCCGCTGACTGCACTCAGTCACTTTCTTAATTATACAGCGTGAACACAAGTCGCTGTCTGTCCTGAACCGAAGTCACAAATTCCTCGAGATGTCATCTTCTTCCTCTGTATCACCTCGTCTGCTTCCACCGTCTACTGTTCAGGTGTTACACAGGTAGCGAAGCTGGAAATACACTGATTATTCAAAAGGTGTGAAAGTCAATGTTCGCCCTGCGGTTGTGATTGGGTGGGTGTGTGCGACACGGAGACTGTGGGGGTCCCTCTTTCGCCGGCAGAAGACGATGCAAGAGAAACAAAAAGAAAAAAAAAAGAGGAGGAGCGGAGCAGGAAACCTCAAAGATTAACAAATTTAAGGGTAAAGTGGGATGGAAATGGGATGAGAGACAGAAAGATTGGAAAGGGGGAAGGGTGGAGGCTGTTATAAGGGGACGCAGTGAGGTAACGGAGCAGTGGGGGGGAGGCGATGGGGACGGCGAAATGAGACCAAATTTTCTTTGGCAATCTCCGTGTTCCTGCTGCAGGTGCTGGGGCCATTTCACTAAAGCAGGGCCAGACGCGAATGTCATTAGTTCCTGAGCCCCAGGTGAATTTGCCACAGTTCCACATGATTAACCCAGATAATTGTGTGTTGATAGCGAGCATGGTCGATGGAATACAATTTTCAGGCCCAGATTCCTAAACAAACAGCTCAGCAGCAGCAGCAGCCGCCGCAGTGAGCCAGAGAGACGGGGATAACGGCAGGTTACCCGCACGTACTGAGGTTTACAAAGAGACAGAAAGGATGGAGGGAGGAGGGGCGCGGAGGGAGGAGGATTCTTGTAGAAGTGACGGAAATAAAGCCAGGTCAGCCACGGTTTGTCTATGAGATGAAGGGGCTACAAGCATCATTTCTCTCAGTTTTAGTTATTTTAGGCATCAAAGGTGATCAGATGGACCTGCAGAATGAGATTAATTATTATTTAATTCCTCAAAATAAGGACACATTTTTTTTATAAAAGTCTTAAAAAAAAGCTTGCAAAGGGAAACTGAAAATATTGGGAATGCAAAAACAATCACAGTTTCTGGAGACTTTTTGATTAGTGCTCAGTAACCTGCGCTCATAAGCTTTTATCAAAAACCAGTGTTTCCCCTACAATTATATTATGGGGGGTGCCCTCACCCCCCAATGACACCCCTTAAATATCAAGTTAATTCTTATTTCTATCATTATTCAATTATGTTATTTTAATATTCAGGTTATTTTTATTTGACATATTATTACAACAGAAGTAATATAAGGTTATTTTCTTTGGAACAGGTTTATATGTTGTTGTCCTTTAATGTTATTTATCTCATTTACATGACTAAAACTTGTGCCATGAACACTCCCACTAGTGAACAGAGCGCACGTCAGAAATGTTCGCATCAATCATGTGAGAAACAGATAATGATATCTAGATTTTTAAACCAGTTTAAAATGAAAAAATGAAAACCAGTTTAAATTGTTTGTCAATTAGCTGTTTTGTATATCGCACCTTGAACAACTTGGGATACATCGAGTATATTCGATATATCGCCCACCCCTAATTTCAGGTGCTTTTGCAAGGAAAAATAACACTACATCTAATCCTTAACCCTAAGGATTATTAGGAAAATCCCATAAATACCATCGCAATTCTTGATGCAACTTTGCACCAAAGTATAAAAATATATATTTAATATATATGCTGCAAAATGCTGGAGGGACTTATTTCAGTTTAGATATTCAGATGGTAGGATCAGAATTTGTAGATGAGTTTGCTGGAGGTTCTATGACAAGAACAAAATGCTAGCGGTGGATCAAGATGATCAACACCATCACAAGACAAATATATGGTTCTGCTTTGTTTTTTGGTTTTGTTCATTGTGCAATTCTCATGACAGTAAAACAGACTATTCTTGGCCAATCTGCTGCAGTAATGGAAAATGTGGTCATGCATGGGGGGAAAAATACCATCAAATACAGTGAAACCAGTATAACTTTGAAATTTTGATTTATCCTTTTTGTCATACGAGCACTGTAGTTGATAAGTTGCTAGATAAGTCATATATACTGTATATGGTGTCAACCCAACATTTCATTCTGTGTTGGATCTGCAGCAAAACCTTGTCAACCACCTTTCAACTTGAAGGTGTACCATTATAATTGCATCATTACATCAAAATCCAGCTCACATGACAACTAAAAATTGTGTTATTGCATCAAAGTGTTACAAAACCATAAACTTATTGGCCATTAATGCAAAAGAATTACCCTTAAAGATGTTACATGAAGCTAAGGTTACTTTGTACTTGCACAAATAAAAATTCTTAGATGCAGTCAGAATCTTTTTAAATACATATATAATATGTTTTGTTTCATCTGTAACAAATAATGAACTAAACTTGCTGAGCGAGCAAAAAACTCACTGTGTTTATTCTCTGGCTTATGTGATTTACAGCCTGCTGCGCAGCACTGTGGGATTCATCAGCAGGGTGTGAGAATTAGCCATAGGTGAGAGACTAGCTTGATGTGCTGAGTAAACACACAGGAGATACAAATGGAGAAAAGACATAAACCAACCACAGACATAACAACGTAAGGCATCAGATAGTTCTGAACACTTCCATGTACAATTATTTTTCTACTTTAGCGAATATCAAGCTGACCTCAGCTGGTCCTGGATTTCTTCATGATGACAAAGCCAGACAGGAACGTGTAGAAAAATGCCCATGGCTTAAGACTGATGGATTAAACCTAAAGTTACAGTATATAATGCAAAAAGCTGGTAATTAGTGTAAAAAAACATGTGATATTTCAATAAAGAATAAACAACTGTTCAGTTTACTTTTTGGACTTTCAAGAGCGAAAAAAAGTTTTTTTGAAGCAGTTGGAAAAAAACTCTAAAATACTAGAAAGAATATGTTAGTCTTTTTTTTTTCATTGTTGGCCATATGTTTTAGATGTTATGTGTGTATATAGATATATGGACATTTTATCCATAATAATACATTTAAAGTGCATTGATGCAAACAGGCTGTAAAAAGTTTAACATTAAACATATCGAGTAAAATAGCCATACTCAAAATACTACATGCCAGATTATTTGGCAAATGTATCAGGAATATTGACTTAAAGCAAGAGTTTGACACTTTATTTGGTATTTTGACCACTAAGAAGGCTGACTTGGGGGGGGGGGGGGGGGGGGGGGGGGGGGGGGAATTTAAATTATCTAGCTGAACATAGAAAGTTACCACAACTTGTTTTTGTACCATTTGAAAATTTAACTAACATTTGTTGATGTCTATGCTTTGTAGGTGTTAGTAGACTTTATGAGTGTGATTCAATACATAAGTACACTGGAACGTAGTGCGCACTTCAGTGCACTGAGTTTTTACTTAATTGTGCGTGTGAACATACAATGCACTTAAATGTAATGTTCGAAAGTGCGCAAGTGCGCTGATTATGACACACCCTATATTACACTGATTAAGCTAAGCTAACTATGCTAACTGTCACAGAGCAATATTGATGGAAAAAAGTTCATTTGCATATTTTTGATTTACTAAATGGTGATAGAAATGTATCTTTCCTTTAATGATGTGATGGTTTCAATTACACTTGTGTGTAGACGTGTAAAACAGACCCTCAGTTCTTTGATATTAAGCATACAACCCCAATTCTACAAAAGTTGTAACAATGTGTATCTATGTAAATCTCATAAACCCATATTTTATTCCCAGGAGAACGAGATAGAACGATAAACGATACATCAGATGCTGAAACTGAGATATTTGACCATTCCATTGAAAATATTAGCTCATGTTGAATATCATGACCGCAACACATCTTTAAAAAGAAATGTTGGAAAAGTGTTAGCTTTTGTGTAGCATCCCGTCTTTTTTTAACACCACCCTTTTTTATTCAAATCCTAGTCCATTAGCACGGAAAGGAACTAACTCTGATTGGGATGAAAAAAGTGGATTTGGTACACCTACAAATGCAAATCTTGGTCCGCTTCATGCAGATCAAATACAGGAAGTGGAATATAAAGTGGATTTTGGGTTCAGTACACGGCTTTGTGGGTAAATCCAACAAAAACACAGCGGATGATAGGCGGAACTGTCTAGGAGAAAAGTCTATAAAAGGAACACTATAAAAGTTTGGATAGAAATATGGTCAACCCCAAGGCCGCTGGGATCTGATGCAGATCCATGTTTCACTCTTCTGTGGTGGAAACAGACATTTTCCTGGATCAACCAATGGATGAGCGAGTTTTTTGTTTGTTGTTTGTCATGACAAATATAAGAAACCATTAAACCTGACTCTTCTCCTGAAGCCATGTTCTTATGATGGAAGCAGTTGTAAGTTAAAATCTGCAAGGCCTCCCCTAAAAAAAAGACGTTGCCATGATAGAAGCAGATGTTGCATCTTCTAAGCGTTGATGGAGCTTCGCAGCTGTACTGTACATAAAAGAAGGTACATTCTGTGTTTCTGTTTTTCCTTCAAATAGTAGCAGAAGTTAAGCAGGCAAGTTTAGAAAAGTCAGACCTCAGCATTTGACGCAGGCTTATAAAGAATATCAGACTTTTTCTCGTCCTGAATAAAGTCAAACGTCTCTGTGAACAACGCTCAGCGTTCAATCTCATCAGCGCTGAATTCAAGAACCTGCCCTTGCATCAGGGTGAGAAAAAAGAAACCTGAACCTGTTAGATGCTGACAACACAACCTGTTTTATGAGATGTAAGCACCTTAATCTTGTTTTTTGGCACATGTGTGAAGACTCGCTCCCCAGGAATATGGTACCGTAGCCTCTGTGCGCATTGGTTAAACATCATCAAAGAAGACGATGAGGAGAAAGAAACACGGGTTTGTGTTCCCACAAGTAGAGAGATAAAAACAAGTCAGGGAGCCAGGTGTGGAGGGGAGGAGGAGACGAAGGAACAGGAGAGAGGGCGAGGAGAAAGAAAGAAAAGAGGCAGCCAATCTCCCCGCTGCATTCTGGGAGCTGAACCTGGCAGGAGAAATTAGTGGCGTTCGCACTAAGTGAAAGGGATAATCCCTCTCTGACGGAGGGGAGGGGTTCACAGCACCGCGCTGCAATGATCCCTCCTGTGTTCCTCTGATTTTTAGGTTCCAGCCAGGTTTATTTATTAAGAGGATAAGCCCTTCTTCTGTATGCAAACCTCAGAGGCAAGAGGGTCGCTGTCATTCTGATGCCAAGACGGTGCTGACTTGTGGGTCTACTGTGATGCTGGCTGAAGGCCCAGGCAACAAATTTACATGATCTGAGGCTACAGGTGGGTTAGATCTCAAACAAAAATGACTTCATGGAAATAGAACAGAAGTAGCTACTACATACTGTAATATAGAGTGGTGATCTGAATCTGTTGTAAACCTCAACCCCATCCAAAACCTTTGATGAATATACTCCAAAGTCCTTATTACCCACAGACATTTTTGAAACAGAGCAAACACAGCAGCTGATTTTTATCTTTTTAACTAAAATGATCCTTCTAAATCCACCAAAATCTTTCTGAAGGTAACCATAGTGGGAGTACTGATCTTAAATCTCCTCCACCCCCATGTAATCTGCTTTATTTTCTACTGAAATAAGAAGTCAGAACACAAACCACTGCATCAAAGGGAGCCACTTCGTGGAAAAGGATTCATAACTGTGAGATGAGTATCGGTAAGATGCATGGGACCACCAGCTGTTCTGATTTGGACAGACTTTAAAGATAAGAAAACTCCCCCCCCCCTTTTCTTTTCCTTATAAATGTGTATCCCACTTCCTAGGTTATGATTGAATGATATCAAAGACTAAATACTCCTACACACTAGATAAACAGATTTTGCTCTCAAAGTGTTTTTTTTTATTATAGATATTTTAATTAATAAAATATTGGAAGCCAGTATATAATTATGTGACAAGAAAATGCAGTAATAATAAAATGGATGCACTGCTGGACATATAAAGTTTAGTAATATAATCAAGAACAATACTTTAGCCATCTAATACATCACATGGTGAACAATTTGGGATACATCATATATACCGAATACATCGTCCGCCCTTATTTGGAAACATTTTCACAATCGTGAATCGTGCCAATAATATTGCGCATTTCTACTAGAGGAAAACAGTTCTCGGCTAAATAGTTAGGGGGTATCATTTTCTGGTCACTGTATTGACCTCATGTCAGCAATAACCCACCTTTCACTATAATTTCAGTGTTTAGCCAACATGTTTGAGACATAAAATATAATTTAGCTATTATGAAAATTATTTATTTCGGTAGTGTCATCTGACTTTTCTCAAGATACTTCTGGGTCTTTTTCATTTCATATGGCTGATTGCATGAAACTGTGTATTTGCATAACCTCTAACTTACACAGATTTGATCCCATCAAGTCCCACAAGCTCATGTACTTGCGCTCACATTTATGGAGTTAATCTAAGTTTTACATTCTCATCATTGAGGCAACTTATTAGATTTGACAGTGCTGTTGCAGATGGCAAAATGCATTAACCTATGCAGTTGCATTGAGTAATAAGTGGTTTGCATTATTTCAGCCCATGATCATCATATTATTTGTACCGCAGGGCAGCAGCCTGAGCAGGGAAGCCCAGACTTCCACATCAGCCAGCTCATCCGGAGGGATCCCGAGGCAACTCTCAGGCCAGCTGAGAGATATAATCCCTCCAGCGTGTCCTGGGCCTATACCTGAGGTCTCCTCCCGGTGGGACGTCCAGGAGGCATCCGGAACAGATGCCCGAGCCACCTCATATGGCTCCTCTCGATGCGGAGCCATACCGAGCTTCTCACCCTATCTCTAAGGGAGAGCCCGGCCACCCTGCGAAGGAAACTTATTTCGGCAATCTCGTTCTTTAGGTCACTACCCAGAGCTCGTGACCATAGGTGAGGGTTGGAACATAGATCGACCGGTAAATC
>JAOXYM010000026.1:5510789-5522824 GCA_028567055.1 Leptatherina wallacei | reverse complement strand
CGGATCCTCTCAACACCTCGGCTGCACCTAGAAATTCTGTCCATAAATGTTATGAACAGAATCGGTGACAAAGGGCATATACAAAGTATATGTTATAATGATAAATTAGGTTCAATCAGCAAGGTATGGCATAATTGGATGTCAGGATGAAGCCACATTTAATTGTTGCACCTCCTGATTAAATGTTTAGTATTTGACCTTTATCACACATATCCTATTACACCTTCCCAGGCTCAGTTTTTGCATTTAATATTTTCAACTGCAAATGCTGTTGAAGCTATGTTTGCCTTAAAGCTGCTTTTTTTAAAACCTCTTTTCAGCCAATATCTATTGCAAGCACTCCCTGCTGAACATCCTTGGGCTAACGAGCATCTTATTGATTGTTCAGGACAAAGGGATAAAAGAACAAACAGGTTGAGAGGCAATAGCTGGGGAGAGGAAAAGAGAAGAGCAGCAAGATACAGGAGCTGAGAGAGTGTATGCCTTTAACATGCTGTAGAATTAAAAGGTCCTCAGTTCGTTGCACCTGCAAAACACCTCCGTAGGAGATCTGGATGAAACACCTTATTATGTGTTAAATGTCAGGGCTGGATTATTAACGGGCTGCTCACTTGTTTGACTGAGCAGTGATTCGCCCGGCTGGAACTGTTCCTGGTGACACCGAAATGTGCTGTTCATGTCACATTACCTCTGTACCTGTGAGGAGCATTCGTGCTGCTGATAAGTTCCCGATGATATCATCTCTCTATTCTTCTGCAGGGGAGCTTCTCGTTAACTGCATGCTAAAACACTATCTGACTAAGTGACAAACCTTTTCAAATTGTGAGCACTTTGTCACATGGTTCGTCGAAGTGAAACACAATAGAAGGCGGATTGAACTTCAGATTTTTCTGCTTTTTGGATTTCCAAAAGCGTTAGCTGATAGAAAATAGGTCAAAAAAGGGAACATAAATGGATCAAAATCAAGATTTCTCTTTATTTTAATAATTTATGTGCTCTAAAAATATTCTTTTACCACCACCTGCAGAATATAAGCTGTATGTTTTAGTTAAAGCAAACTAAAGAAAAGCTCTTGCTTTCAACACTTGCTAGCATGCTAGCATTTTGAATGATCTCTGTTCTCCCAACTGGATTTTTACATCTGGACTTCACTAGGAAGTTTTCAGACATTCTATTGGATGAATCGAGCTGAAATGGTTAAGATAATAGGACTGTATACCTGCTGCACTTCCACCCATTACAGATGATACTCTTGCCTGTGTTGTCATGCATTTTCATGCTGATTCTTCACTGTATCCTGATTTGTGCGTAAGGTTGCTTTTTCGGCATTGGCATCATGATCTTTGGGGGAAAAAATAAAGATAGTTTTATATCATAACCTGCTGATTACTACTCATTTAAATAATCTACATGTTATCATTGTTTTGACAGTCAATTTGAGCTTTTTAACCTTTCCTTGTGGCAGTGTTACACAGTTAATTCATGCTTGTACTATAAAATAAAGCACTTTGCAGCTACTGTTGAAGTACAGTGCATTATGAGGTGATACCACCATATTGTGAGGTTATATGATAATTTAATTATACAAATGCTAATTTTGACAATCATTTGGAGAGATTGGATGCAAAGAATCACAACAGAATTGGAATTGTGCATTTTTATGAATTACCTGAAGTATTGCATGTGTATGACCCAGGTTTTTTTTATTGTATTAGCTACTTCACATATGATGCAACATAATGCTTAGGCTGAATATATACTTTCCTTTAATTATGCATACACGTTCATTTTGTTTTAATAGTTGTTGTTGTACATCCTCAGAAATTAATGCTACGCAACATATGATTGACTGGTCAGGGCAGGGTCGGGACCAGTTTGACCAGAAGTAAGGCAAGGAGATTGACAGCTGTAAAATGACAAAGTCTCAGAGACAAGACATGGCATGTTTTTTTTTAGAGGCCTTTATACCATCTATGATACCGCTGCTGTAGATTTATGTGCTGTGACCTAAAACTACACTAACCTCCTCTATTGCTGCCATGTTTTTTGTTGTGTTTACACCCTTATTCAGCAACTCTGTCTGGTCTAAATTCTCAAATATGGGGAATATTTCCCCATATCTGAACATAGCTGGGACGTAAAAAGCGATGAAAACACAACTCAATTAAAAGAGCGGATGGACTTTACCGCAAATATTACAAAATGTAAGTCTGAAAGCGGCTTTAGACACACATTTGGGGTTTCAAGCTCAATTCCTCGAGGGCCGCAATCCAGCAGGTTTTCGTTTTTTCCCTGGTCTAACACACCTGAATCTAATCAAATGGATAAAACAGCATCTTGTCTACTTCTTCATAATGACCCATTGATTTCAATCAAGTGTGTTGGTCCAGGGTAACAACAAAAACCTGCCGGATTGCGGCCCTCAAGGACTGGAGTTTGAGACCCCTGAGAAGGGATATATAGTATATGTGACAGGGTCAAGGAGGACCGGGGTGGGGTCTTGAACCTACAACCTCCTGGGTGAGAGTCATGCATGCTGACCCATCAGCCAAAGGGATATCACTGTGGCAAAGTAGCCAGGGCACATGATCAATCGGAGGCATAGTGACAGGACCACACTGTCACATATAGAAAGGTAATGCTTACCTGGATTAGTTAAATGTGCAGGTAGGCATTATGCCTTATACAATTGACAGTAGCATGAAAACATCGCTTACACCCATCAACCATTGCACAACGTGAGAGTGTCTAACTAATCTGGATAGTTTCCTTATACAAACCAATCTAAGTGCATAGTTGCCTTCTGTCTTGCAGCACTCTTTAAGTAAGGAAAACCACACCATTGCTTTCTTTTCTGAGTCTGCAGTCTTTCCTCTACATGCAAGATTTCTTTTTTACCTGAAAAAGTGGGAAACTACATCAGGGTGTTGCAGCCAGCTCTGTCTCCATAACTACGGTTGCTTGCTCTTCGTCTATGGTAAAAATAGTACGCTTTGCTTGTGGTGCACCAGAATTTTGAAGGGACATACAATTCAGTACCAACAAAGCTGTGAAGGATGTAGCGTTTTGAGCGGAAATTTTTGTTGAACTTTTAGCACATCACAATCTGGTTTCCATTGGAAGAAAGTACGTTGGAACACTGTGACTGGCATATAATCATTGTTTGTGGCTAAACTCAATTAAATATTGCCACTAAAGACAAGCAACAAAATTCTTCAACCCAAAAAGTCCTCTGTGGATCTTTGTTTGTACCCCCCAAGATGGAAAATTCAATTTTAGAGCATGTAAAACATGATCCTTCCATTATACCACCCATATCCACAAAAGGGAATTAAATCCTTTGTAAATATCAAACTAAGACCTCCCAGTCACAACAAGGACTCTCCTTGATGGCTGTCTCACAAGCACAAGCTATCAAATGAGGCGGGTTGCTTGTTTGGGGAAGGGTTGGTGAAAGGAATGACTAGGATGAGAGCCAATTTTTCTTAGTGTCAGCGATAAAAATCCATCTGATTGAAATTGCAGGCCATTATGATATGAGAAGTAGAGTGCTAGAGAGATGGGGAGAGACGAGGAGAAGGAGAGAGTGGCTGCACAATTGCTGAGCCGCTCCTTTCTTTTCATTTTCAGATGAAAGCTAATTACGCGGTATGGCGAGAAGACAGAGCGGCGTTCGCGTCGCAGGAAACGGGGAGCCGAGGTGGTTAATTGGGGTGTGTGATTACACAGGGCTGTAGTTAGAGGGAATTAGGCAACAACACACTCGGCAGCACAGCTCATCATGGAGAGAGTGAAAGGAGCGAGCGATAAATGGCTGATATCCTCTGCACTCAGCATACCGTACCCTAAACAGATACTCTCAAGCCTACAAGCTCAGATTTTGACTTAAAATCAAAAGCCTTCAAGGGTGAGGATTCACCTGTTTTGGAAACTGTATTGTTCTTATTAGAAGTCACTTGATATTAAAAAGCTTGGCAAATTTTTCTTCTAGGTTTCTGTAAATAATTGACCTCTGTCGGTGTGGTTATATTGCATCTTTATCATTTGGTTTATATGCCAACTAACCTTAAAGATGCCAAATATTTGTTAATGTGAAGCAAACAAGAAATCATAAAAGTGCTTTTAAAAAAAGATTATTTTCTTGCTGGAAGTTTAACTTCTGTTTCCAATCTTTAGATGATTGAATCAAATTTTTCCTCAAGAAAATTGTTATTTCCATCCATCATTCACTCACTTCTGATCAGTTTCCTAGTTCCTGCTGATGAAAATCGTCGCACAGCATGGTGCTGCTACCACCATGCTTCACTATAGGGTTGGTGTTAGGTTCTTAATGCTTGGTGGTATTACCAAAATCATGGTGTTTTTCAAAATTACACTGATTTCCCTGTATTTGATTACATATTGTTTTCCCATGCGTGACTGGGTTATAACCACATTTTCCCCTGACTGAGAAAAGAATTACTGTAGTAGTAAATTAGCATAGAATAGCCCATTCCATTGTCATAAGAACTGTTCATTGTGCAAAGGACAAAAACATCCAATGCCATAATTATTGACCAGACTCTATACTAAGCAGAACCATGTATTTCTGCAATCTTAATCAGCCACAGGTGAAAGCACAGCGTAATTAAGTGAAGATTATACAACTGTTTGCTTCCATTCTTTATCCTACAGAAGTTTATGGTCATGCACAAAGATAACCACCTAAAAACCTAGAGGGTTTTTGACTCAACAAAACAAAGCTGAAGTTCTTAAATGTTCATTTTTTACTCTGAGCACAGTCAGTTAAAGACATTTTACCAAGAAAATGGGCGAGCTAAGAAGAATAAGGATGGGAATTCTTTCACTGACAAAACAATTCTTCCATCTTTTTTTCCTCTACTTTCCAAGTTTCCAGCTTGTCAATGAAGTTGACCGACAGCATGAGCAATCGCTCACTGTGAGCACTATCGGTGACACCTCAACAACCTGCACTCTGAAGCTCCCAACTCTGTCTTCATGCTGGATGGTCTTTATTGATCAGCGTGTTATTCAGTCTCTCTCATCCTCTGCATGTCGGCTCCTTCTCCTTTTTATCTTCAAGAACAAAAGAATTGGCTGTAAAAAGAGATTTGAGGAGTGAGTTAAGGGCAGTTAACACTGAGCTACAAAAGGAAAGCAAGGCTTTGACTGGGTATCACTGGTTAGGAGCACAAAGATCTGTCAAAGACATATTTATGGAGGCAGAGGAGAAGGAACTGTAGGAGCATTTGTCCTCATGTGGCTTTATCTCTTACCTTCACAAGCTTTCTGTGGAATCACTCAGCCCGGGTCAATACAGATCACCTGTGAATGCCTCAGGAAAGTCCATGTGAAAGTGGCTCGGGTGTGCATGAAAAGGGAGACAATCTTTCATGGTGAATGTGTGGAAATTGAACTGCAGCGTCCATATTGGAGGTCAATATTGACTTTTTTCTTAACAGACATTGCTTTATGTGTAGAATAGATGTTTCAGTTACTGTGATTTAAAGAAATAACACCTTATTACTATTTTTTATAGCTTTAAAAGGCAAAAAAAAAAAGAAAAGCTGGATGGATGTTAAAAGGTATACAGTAAATATGCTGGTTGTTCTTAAGCTGGGACAAAATTCTAAACTTTCTTTTTTCTTCTGATTAAACTTGTGTCATTTCTGTCCAGTCTTTTCTAATCAGTTTGTTTGACCAACCTGTTCATGTATGTTCAACCTACAGCAGAGGACAGTAACTGGTGTTGGTACTTTTGATAAAACTGCACTTTACCTTACAGCTATATTCTTTTAGTATTAAGATTTCACACAGGGAACAAAAAGCGTTTAAAATACACTCAAACGTCACTTTATTATAGGTTCACCCTGGTAGCACTGGGTTGGACCCCCTTTTACCTTCAGAACTGCCTTAATTTTTGGTGCCATAGCTTCAACAAGGTGTTGGTTGCATAGTGACATGATAGCATCACAAAGTTGCTGCACATCCATGATGAGAATCTCCCGTTCCATCACATTTCAAAGGGGCTCTAATGGATTGGGTTCTGGTGACTGTGGAGGCCATTGGAGTACAGTGAACTCATTGTCATGTCCAAGAAATCAGTTGGCAATGATTTGAGATGTGTGGCATGGTGCTCTATCCTGCTGGAAGTAACCATCACAGGACGGTACAGGATTGAAATGGTAGTGTGGCAGGACGTAGGAGGGCCTGGGCAGGGATTGTACCCACAGTCTCCAAGGTGAGAGTCGTGTGCGCTGACCATTCAGTCAAAGGGATATCCCTGTGGCCAAGTAGTCAGGGCACATGATCAATCGGAGGCATCATGACAGGACCCCACTGTAACAGTAGGCAACAATACTCAGGTAGGCTCTGAATTGGCAAGAAGCCCAAAGTGTGCTTTACACCACTAACATTGATGCTAAGCAGGATGGATCCATGTTTTTGTGTTGTTTCCACCAAATTCTGCCCTGAGCATCAGTGTGGAGCTGAAATTGAGACTCATCAGACCATGTATCTTCCGTTGTGCAGTTTTGATGAGTCCGTGTGAATTGTAGCCTCAGCTTCCTGTTCTAAGGAGTGGCACCCAATGTGGTCTTCTGCTGCTGCAGCCCATTTACTTCAAGGTTGGACGTGTTGTGTGTTCAGAGGTACTATTCTGCATACCTTGGTTGGAACCAATGGTATTTGAGTTCCTGTTGCTCTTATATCATCTCCAGCCAGTCTGCCTGTTCTCCTTTGACCTCTGATATCAACAGGGCATTTTGGTCCAGACAAGTGCTGCTCACTGGACACTTTATCTCTTTCGGACCATTTCTTGTAAATCCTAGAGATGGGGCCAACAGAGAATGACTTACCAGGCTATAAAGAATAAAGTGGCCAATGAGTGTAAATAACCCTGCAAAACCAAACCCCAGAACAACAAGCTGTACAAATTTGTGGCCTTGTGTGGGCCAACACATCCAGCATGGACAGCAGAGCATGAGTTAATATTCCTGAATCTCTCTGTTGTCTCTACAACCTCTTTACATGTGTGATGTTTTGTGATCCTCGCATGAAAACGAATCTCCACCACTCAAGTGCTCTTGTGCTTGCTATTTGCTTGTCTCCTGTTATGACCTGGCCGCTCTTTCTTTTTTTTTTTTTTCTCCCTAGATCCCCGTTGTACCCACTAAAGCCCACTTGAGTATCCACACGGACCTCTTGTATCAAAGCTGCATGTGCAGAAGACGTAGCTCACATCAAAGGTGGAGAGCTGTGTGTTGTGGACGGATCGTCGTTCGCCTTTGAACTTCCGCTGCCGATCTGCGTGACAAAGCTTCAATTAGGGCGACATCAGAGCGCTGGGTTACACAGGAAGCAACGGTTCTCGCTCTCTCACATTGCCGGCCTTCTTGATTTACAGACGCTTTGGGTTTTTTTGGGGGCGAATTATTCCTCCCTCATCAGCTGCTGTTATTGTTAATCAATCTAAACCACCCACGCAGTGATGAAGTATAACTCACAGATGAGAGCAAACAGAGACACATTAGACAGAATATATTAGAGGGGACATCTGAAACACAAGGCTGCACTTACTTTTTTTTTTTTTTTTTAATTCTGTTGTACTTTTTCTAGGGGAAGAACAGATGTGTGACAGATGTGTCAGATTTAAAATGTGCCATGAGGAAGATCTGCAAGCTGTTTGAAGAGAGAGTAAATGATAATAATGCTTTTTTCTTCATTTTTACAGGTTATGGTTTCATCTGTCGTGTGGGAAACATAAATTGTATCAATTTGAAAACATTCAATAATGTCAAATTAAATTAAATCAATACTAACTTTGAAAAAGTTTTTATTGTTTGGATTTAATTGAATCTGTTTTACAATTTTTTTTTCTTTACTGAATTAGAATTGTTTCAGGTTGCTGTTTTGATGCATTTTTATCTATTTATTTTCTCTGTCCCACAACACTGATTAGGATTAAGCGGTACAGAAAAGGAATGATTTGATCTGTCTCAGATGTACAGCACTGTTTCAGCTATGGCTGCTGTTAAAGCGCTAAATGAATAATTTGGTGATGATTAAAAACACACATTCCTCAGTTATTTTATTAAAGGTTAACCAGAATTAGTGTGTTTGTGTGTTCATTTAGTTATCATGTATGAATGCAAAGCATTTTCAAATGGAAAATCACAAACTTGTCGGCCAAAAGCCAAAACCAGATAAAGTAAATGACTTAAAGTTTCAAATTTTGCCGCCACTTGTAAATCTTCAATTCTTCCTGGGACACAAGTTGGCTTTAACAAAAAATTTCATGGGTGTGTGACTGATTGTTGGTAAGCTGTAGCTCAGGCTTCCCCTGACCCCAATGTGTCTGTTGTGATGTGAACGTGTGGGATATAGGGCTGGGCAGATGGATCCAAATATCGACTGCATCGACACCATGCTAATATCATATTGATCGATACCAGCGTGATCAGATCGGCATTTGTCTTGTTGAGGACTTCGGACACAAAAAACCAAAGAATATGAATGAGAGCCAAATGAATAGTAGGTTTTGCTTTTGTTAGCAAATTTCCATTGTTGACTTTATTTTTTATCAAACAATCGTGTGAGATAAAAGGGAATAACAGAATTATCTGAATATTTAGTTACATTGTTGATGTTATTTTACATTGTTTACAAACAAAAATACAAATATTTAAATTTCTCTGTCCTGCCCTTCAATCTTTTTTACTGTGTTTCTATAACGATCATAATGATGATCAATGATTATAGGCAAAATCATTAAATGATTGTGAAATTGCAAGCAAAAAGTGTCTGTTTCAATGTCGGTATCGGTATCGGTAATACTTGCCCTGGATTTACAAAATTTGCAGGATCACCCAGCCCTGGTGTGATAGGAATAGCACTTAGTTTGTAAAAGATAGAGGCGCTGTATGAGTGTGTAGTGTAAAAGCACTTTGAGTGGTCAACATGACTAGAAAAGCATTTATTAAAAATAAAGCAAAATGCTGTTAATGTTATGACAGAAGTCAAACCAGCAGCCATTTTATAACAAATTTTATAGACCATGTGAAGCCATGGGGTTTTACACATGTATGAATATTTTGCACATGGAAAACATAGTTTTGGAACATTTTCATTGTAATAGGTAAAACTCACATAATCACATGTGAAACCCTTATTGATTCCATTGTGAAGCCCTTAAAATCACATGTCATACCCATGTTCATGTTCATGTTTTACATGTTGCAATAACATGAGATGTCACCATACAAAACCACACAAGTGTCACATGGGATTACATCATGTGCAAAATCACATTAAAGGAATAATAATCCTAACTCTTACACAGAAGATATAAAGTGTCCAAAGCAGGTCCATATTCCATAATTCATTATTCTTTAAAATTTTGAGTTGAAGATTTAATGGCAGGCGGAAAAATCACAAAAAAAGAGGAGACGGTAATGACATTAATGAAGCGGGAGGTTGGTACAACCAGCCGAAAAAAAATTCTATTTTACTTCAGAAATAGAGCCTGTTTTTTTTTTTTATCGCTTCTTGGTTACGATGACCTCAAACAAATATCTACAACCCCTAAACTCAAGCAATTTTCTAACTCATGGCTGTGATCTGCATGCTAAAACCAGCTGGCAGTGACTGCCCCTTGTGTGTGCACCGAGTTCAGGATGGATGGATTATGAAATGACTGAGTTGTCTGAACTGATTTTGCATCAAACAGAAAATCTGTGCTGCTGTTTGTTGGTTTTAAAGAAGAGATCAAGGTAGATTAAAGGTTAAATAAAATTAAAAAGGACAAGACTAAATGAAATAACCAAACTGCTGTTGATACTTTTCATTGTCACAATGCATTGATTAAATATCTGCACAAAGATATATATGTCACATTCCTGCACACAGAGCCACAACGGCAGGTATGCAGAAACACACCTCCATATAACATCACTCATCCCTTCAACTTGCAATTTCTATTAAAGATTTAGCTTTTTCCTGCTTGTTCTTCTAATTGTTCTTGTTCTTCATCATCATCATCATTATTATTATTATTATTATCATTATTATTATTATTATTGTTGTTGTAATGTTAATGAGGCTCATTAAGTGCACTAAGAAGTATTATCAATTTCACCTGAATATTGTGTTATTATTTGAATCAATTACATTTTTTAGTCAATAAGTTTCTGAGACACATTTTAGCAAAATTATCTTTAAATCTTGTGTGCTTGTCTTACAAAAACCAATAAACAATAAAAAAAAATTAAAACAAAAAAGATCAGTGATTAAATTCAATAAAATCTGCGATTATGTTTTACTTAATTTATCCCAATCATCACGATACAAAAACACTTTATTTATTGTGTTGTTAAGGCACGTCATAGGCAATAAATTTGCATAAAAACACAATTAATTAGTTATATGCTTATTTTTTTTATTCTTATTAATTATTTATGACACAATAATCTACAGTTAATGCTTCAGCTACTGCACCTTTAAGAAAAGGAATTTGGCAAATTTTTTCATCAATTTTTGAAAATGTTTTAAACTCTCAAGATTATTGAGATCATAAGTCTTCAGAATTGTGCTGCATATTGAAAAGTACAATACAAAAGGTTTGGTGTCATATACACAGTGGCCACTAGATGTCAGTGTAGGATGTGATAAAGATCTAAAGCGCAGCCTGTTGAGCACAGGGCTGCCTCCATCACAGCTTTCATTCAGTCATAAAATAGCAAGTTGTATGTGAGGAAAAAAAAAACTCTTACTCAATTCTAGGATTTAATATGAAGGATTTTTTTGTAGGAAATATTTAATACTGCCTGTGGAAATGACCAGACCGAACAGAAAGCACTTGATTGGTTTAAATTTTTTTAAACTTTTGTAGGTTAAAAATCCTATTTATCATCCCTCAACATATGCAAGGAGCCCCAAAATGATGTTTGACAATTAACATTTAATAGCAACAATACTGACGGGAAATTAACCAATCTGTTATTTGCAACACTCCCATATGCACTGTTTTTTTTTTTTTTTAAAGGATTAATTTTCAGCCATTGCTTCCTTTCCCCTCCATTCAGCATTGGGTATCATTTCTCATTTTGTGTTCTACACAGCTATAAAAGCAGATGCCTTTATTACCCCATTCATACTCTGGAACCACCTAAGCACTTGCAGTAAGCCACCTCTCCTCAACAGATTGCCATTCCAGCTAATTTATGCAGGGTAACCTTTTGTAAAATGCCCATATGCTTGATATGTCTCCCTTCACACAGCCGTGTGCTAAGCAGCTCACTGTAAACACAGATGGACCCAACTGCTGCAGAAATTGAGGTGAACATCTGTATGAAAGAGATCTAATGTAGCCTATTGCGATGATATTGCTGCCCCATATGGAAACAATCCTCAGTGAGTGTATGAAATACAGTGAGGAAAGGCAGCGTGTGTATTATACAAATGCATGTTGTATTAAGAGTTTTAGAGCTAGATTGATTTGGATTTTGAATATTTAAAGTAAAGATGTATATTTTATTTGATTCAGTGAGGATGGACCAGTTTGTGTCCCAGCAGAGAGAGCCAGTGATGATTGAGTTCAAACATCCTCCCCTCAGAAAGCTGACTCAAGGCGTACAAAGGCCACTGATGAGGTAAACGAGTTCCCCTCTCCCCTATAATCTCCTTGTTTTGCTGCCATTCTGAAGAAGACATTTGAGAACGAGGAGGAGACGGGGGGCTTCTTCTCTCTTCCTGTTCGTCGCTGCATTTACACGTTCCACCTCTCTGAATGAAGATTCTTGTTTTAATTTGGCCAGAAAACGATCAGGCGATAGATTGCTGGGCCATCAGAAGACACTGGGCTCACCGTGAATGGCAGGGGAATCGTATTATCTAAGCCTTTTCAAGGAGCTGCAGGTTTCAAACCGCCAGTTAATGATTGAATTAATTCAACAAAAGCAAATGATGTGGTTGTGTTTGCTTCCTCAGTAATAATGTTTACATGGACACGAGAATTCAGATTAAAATCCTCATTGGAA
>JAOXYM010000026.1:5490580-5503375 GCA_028567055.1 Leptatherina wallacei | reverse complement strand
TTTTATATATATATATATATATATATATATATATATATATATATATATATATATATATATAACAGAATTTAACTTTAAGTTTCATTTGGACAATTTTTTACTATAACAATTTTTTTTATTCTATCTGCAGTTTTGCAATCAATTATTTGACAAATGATTCCAGTAGAAAATGATTACGTGTAAAAATCTAAATTGTATGAATTACTCAAGGCTGTACAATAACTATAGAGAGGCATCATACGCAATAGATGTCATTGAAATGTGTACTTAAGTAAAGTGTATATTCCTCATACAGCAAAGTTCACATATGGAGGTTGGAGGGGTGATGGAGGAATGTGTCATACGAGCCTTTTTGTTTAGTTATTTTTAAGTTAGAATTTTACAGTTCAAGTCCTAAAATGCACCAAACTACTTGGTTAGGACTGTGGTTTGTAGAAGTTAAAAATGCCAACATTTTATGTAGCCATAGCAATGGGCTTTCATTTGTTTGTTTGTTTATCCTGAGAAACTGAACTGAACAACTTAATTCATATTGTGCAAAATAATCAGATTGTCAGCAGTCGCCCTGTCTTACTGAATGGTTCTGCTGCTTAAATAAGAATAAAAGAGAAATAAAAAGTCATTTGCATGTATTTTTTTAACTTAGAAATATTTGTCTTCCATCTGACATATTTCTTGCTCATCCAGAGTAGCTTTGTGAGTGAATTAGGCTCATGGAAAAACATATCAAAGGATGTTGTCCAGAGCCAACGCTGGCAGAGACCCTCCAGAGTTTGGGGATGAATTCGAACAATTCCTTTTCCTCGCTGAAGAGTTCCACGCAAGTTAATGCAATTCAGGCATAAACTGGTGTCAAGACCTCGGTTTTGAATAATGGGCTCTTTGGCTACTCACCAGGCTCTGCTCACAGAGACAACTTTGGGAAAACAATATGAAAAGAATACATATGAAAGTTGGTGAGACATACTGGCTGCTAAAGAATTTTTCTCAATGTCAAAAAAAAATATATATAGAGAGAAAGAAATGTGCTGCCGGTATGAAGCAGATACTTCTTATTCCTCAGAGACAATCTAAAGTGTTTTTACTCACATTAGCATACATTACAGAAGAGGCAGCCGGGTTGCCAAACCAGATCACTTTAAAAGACAAATTCATGTAACAGATATGAAAGTGAACCCAGTTATTATGGCATATTAATTGATGATAATCTTTCATGCCAGTTCACCATTTAGAAATGGGCGATCTCTGACCTGGGCTGATGGTAAATATAGATACAAAGGAGCAAATACAACTCATAAGCATAAATGGGTCCGCACACACACCAGCTAATAAGTTAGGGAGTTGTCATCCTCTCTGCACAAACACCACGTCGCAGACACGACAAGACGCAGCCATTAACTAAAACTGAAATATATATGACATAATTGTTTTACACAGACATTACATTTGATGCATGAATAATGTCTACAAATGGCAGGTCTCCTTTCATTTTGCAGAGAGAAGTGTATTTATGAACTGCTGGTGGTCCCTAGAGGCCCCTTTTCCCCTCTCAGCAGTATTTAATACCTCTAAAGTGCATAATTGCTGATCAGAGAGTCTGCGATGCTCTGTTTGGTGTGTAAAGGACTTCTTTCAACAAGGAGTGGAAGAAGGAATGCGACACCTCTGGTATCATGTGCCATATTTGTTCATAGTGGCAGGTAGTAGGGACAAACACAACAGCAGAGTGGCTGTCTCAATAGCTGGTCGGTATCTCTTTACTGGGTTCTTTTTGTGCAAGAGAACAGGTTTAGTTGATGTGTATTGCTGGGTAACCATTGGGTGGACAGAAAGCCACTTAATAAGTAAAGGCTCAGTGTGATTCTGATCTGGCACAATGACCCCTTGAGAGGCACACCCAAAGGCTCTCTGTGTCCCTTGGTGTCCATGTCCCCCCCAACCACAATGGGTGGCAGGGACGTGACATCAACATTACCCCCTCCCACCCACTCACTGACCGAGCACCTGCTCAGACGACAACCTCCACCAACGTAGCGGCAGCCCTCCCCCGCTTCAACCCCCAGAGTGGTGTCCCTGACCGGGGCCAGGGCCACGGCACATTCCAGCCCGACACTGATGCGAGGTGACCGGACTGGCCGGTTCACACGGCCCCTCCAGTGGCGCTGGGGCTGTAGCCAGAGTGGCACGCAGACAGCTGGAGGATACGGGAGAAGAGGAGGAGGAGGAGGAAGAGGAGGACGATGCAGGGCACAAACAGCCATAAGAGAGAACAAGTGGAGTTAAAGTTGACAGGTTCAGCAGAGCAGCTGAATGTCACTAACTGCAGCCAAAGCTGCGTTGGAGAGGGAACAGACGAAACATATTAAAGTTCTTTTCCGTGACATTCATGTATTTTTCCTTCTCTTTTGATTTCAGTGCTGATTTTCATATCAAATTTTTAAACATTTATCAAACTTGCTAATTTCGCAGCTCCTCTCCTGTTCCTTCCAAATCCAACTTCTATTTTTGCCAAATCAAATCCATTAGCCCCTGTTATCCCAAATATATATTTCAAATAGCACAACATAGCCTGCTCAGTACAACGTGCATGCTTTCAAGAATTCATCATAAAGAAGTTTTCCTAAATTTTTTTGACTGTCCAGTTAGCATGCGGAAGCTAAAGCTAACGTTAGCTGAGTAACTTTAGCCAAAAACCTAGCTAATGCTTTCAAGCTAGGTTTTTTTTTTCAAAGTTAAGCAGTAAATCTCGCTCAAGTTTAGCCTTTAAATGCTTATAACAACAAGTTAGTGAAATAATAATAAGTCAAAAGTTTTTTTTCTCTGTAGCTATTTGTTTATTTACTTTATTATTCGTTAAGGCAGTGGTTCTCAAACTTTTTGGGCCATGCCCCCCAAAATAACATACATTGGTGTTCGCGACCCCCCCTCCCGCGATGACAATGATTAATTGTAGCCTATATCAGATGGGTCATCCTGCAGGATTCTTTAGAATCTTCATAACTAAGGAGGATTAATGTGGATTAATGCATTCATTTGTTGAACAATTAAGGTAATTTTTTGATTAATCTCTGTATTAATAGTTTTATTTTGACAGCCCTGACAAAAATCCCAAATTTACTGGATAAATGTAGGTTTTTATAATATATATATTTACAATGGGGACCCCCTGAAATGATCTTGCGACCCCCAGTTTGAGAACCACTGAGTTAAGGGATAATCTATAGTTGGCTAACAATTATGTTACTTGTTTTCAGATTTTCAGAGTTGCCAATGAAGGTTGGTAATGCACTGAAATACAGAGAAAAAGTACATTTTCCGTTTATTCATTTACTTTTTTAATTTCTTGCAAAGATTAATCTGTTTCAACAAAAAAAACTGTACATTTTCCATATTTCACTATTAGCCCATGCTACAGGTTTACAATACATGTTTTTCCATTATGTAAATTTTTCTTGCTGCCGTCTTTAATCAGAAGTCACAAATTGTTTTTAGAAGAGGAGCAATTACTGAAATGCATATTCAGTTTTTATCTATCATTTAAAGAAAATTAGAGAAAAAAACATCTATACAAGTAATTGTTAATAATGTACACATTAGCTTACATTGATATTTATCCATTTATTTATTTTTTGTAATAATCCACAGTAATTAGACTGGTGCCAACCTTCTGTTATTGAAATAATATAACATCTTATGGTTTATGTCCTCCGTCTGTCCACTTCAGATGAAAAGCTGCCCCCCCAAAAAAACATTTTTATGCAAATGAGTTGTGTTTTGCAGGAACATGTTTTGCTGTTTGCTGTTTAATTAATTGACTTTTAAAGATAAAACAAGGTAATTCCACACATTTCTAGGAATTGATCAAAAATGATATCATGAGGTGTATAAAGAGTATCAACCAACAGAAGGGCCATAAATAATAACAGTCATAATCATTTTTAAAATCAGCCTTTTGTATTACAAGTTATACCAGTGCATTTTAAATATTGTATTATTTCTCTCCACTTGACTGAAGAAGGTGATCTTGTTAACGGTGATGTATGACAGGCTAAAAGAGTAAAAGTTAATTGTTTCCAATCAAGAAATCTATTTCTAATTTATAGAAAACCCTGGTATAGTTATCATTCTTTTGGCAAAAATGCAGCTTTGTAGAAAAGTGAGCAATCTGTATATTTTTTTTCAAACAACTAAACTAATGAATAACAATGCAAATACAAAAAGGAAGCTAAGTGGTGTGTCTTAATTAAACGTATCTGCTCCAAGGCAAATTTTTTTCAACCTGACACATATTTTGCTCCTTTTCAAAACGCAAAGATTGGCTGCATTGGGAAAGTGTTAATTAATGAAAGACAAACCTTTCCTCAGCTTGGTCCACATATGCAAGCATCAGCCGCTCACACATACACCCTCTCTGAGAGATGTAACCTTATTAGCCACCGTCCGTTTGAAAGATCACCGTGTGTTGGGGAGCTATTGCTGTTGCACCACTTTTTGTGAAGTAGAAATTGAGAATGAAAGGGAGAGAGGCATGAAATAATTTGTTTAATTTGGAGCGACTCCCAACTCAGCAGGTGAGAGGAAAAAGGGGGGGGGGAGGGAAAAGTGTTTTCTTTTTTTTTTTTTTGTGGGGGTCTTCAAATTGTGCAAGTGAGGGGAATGGGGAGGGCACGGTCAGGGTCTCACTTCACTTGCCCCAGCTGCAGACCTTCAATTTGTTGGTTTGGGTCATGAAGACATGTGGAAAGCAAACGCCCCCCCCTCACCACCACCTCCTACCTCACCCCTCCAACCCTCCAGCACCACCCCCCCACTCCCCCTTTCCTGCCCGACCTTGCCACCGCAAACCCAACTCCTAATTAGCTCTGAATAGCAATTTTATTGAACCCTAATTTGTGGTAATGAATTGTGATAGGTGGTGAGGCAGAGGAGGAAAAGAAAAACTTCACTGCCCCCCTCCACCTTACACACACATATACACACACTTCTCTTTGTTAATTGTTAGGGCGCACACTCTCACCCGCAGCTGTTGCTGATAATCAGTGTTATTGTTTGTGCTTGACTCTCGCTGACCAGATAAGACGTCCATGCGATGTTTCGTTCACGTTTCGGTTACATAGGAACCAACAGAAGGGAGGTGTTTGTTGAGGTATAACACAACATTGTTGCAATGGAGAAAATTAAGGGGTACACAGAGAATTTGTGTGATGAATCCTTTAATAAATCTGTTACAATAATGACTTGCATGCATACAGAGGTAAACAAGACCTCTTTGGATTGGGGTTTTATGCAGTTTGAGGTAACTTTGCTATCGAAGATGATGCGATGAGTCATTTAGTTTATTTCCAAGTAGAGGTCATCCCCATGTAAGTGTCTTTATTTTGGTTTTTGCATTTCTTCTTTGTGAAAGAGACATATTGTGTGCATGAATATTTATGTCTGATTTGATTTATATGTTTATAATTTTAAGATGTTTTCTCAAATGTAATTTCTGTTTCAGTTTGGATTCATTCAGTAGACAAATATGCAAAATCTTATATTACCACACATATTATTATTAATTATTATTTCTTTATTTCAGACCCAGGGGGATCCATATCACAATAACAACATAACAGTAACCATAATAAAATAGAATAAGATAATAAAACAAAAAGACAAAACACAGAGCACTCCACAATGTTCAGTGTCCAACATATAAACAAGTTTGCCAGTGGTACATACAATAAAGAAGTTGAAGAAGGATGTCTTCTAAGAACAATTTTAGATATTATTGTAATACAAGCTAAATACTTAATTATGTTATTAAATCACTGCAGTGGTCCATATTATTAATACTGACCATTTTAGCTTTTGTAAATCTATTAGACTCTGAACCATTGAGGTCCAATGTCAACATGGAGTTTTATTAATATTTGACAGGTACATATTTCACATTCTGGTTTATCGTACTGATGTAGGAGCCATAGTATTTTGCAGTAAAACCAACGGAAGATCTAATGGTAAATTTAATCTAACTCACTAATGAGGAGTATTTTACATGTCTCTTGTTCTACTGTTTTACACACACACCCACACACACACTAAGCATGTAAATGTGTTTAAATGATATAGATGCATGAATCTAAACACATTGAGACTCAAAGTAAATTGGAGTGAAAAGGTAAGTTAAACAAAAAAAACAAAATTTTAAGCAAACAAATATGTCAGTAGATTACGTTTCATTGCTCTTTCGTGAGCTTCCAATTCCTGTTTTACTAATGCTTCATGTTGTGAACTGAAGAAAACTAGTTAATTACAAGGCAGTAGAATAAACAAACACAGTTTTTCTCATTCTGCCCATAGTAAATAAAAAAAAACTTTATTTATAAACCATAATAAAGAACATTTATCTCAAGCTGTGGCTTCTGAATACAAAATAATAATGATAATAATAATAAAAGAATACTATTGAGGGATCTAAAAGTATAACCCCCCTCCCCATTATTTGTTTCTTTTTTCCTCACCTACCCGGGGCGAACAAAGCCCCATCGTGGCCAACTGTCCTCTCATGATTGGAAGGGATCTCCAGCCTATATCGGGTCATACAAACAGTGTTTGCTCTGGGCTTCCTGTCTGTGGACTTACATTACAATGTGTAGATTTAGAGATTGAGAAACTAAAGTCGGCAGGCTTTTCAGTTGGATAACAGCTTCCTCTCGATCTCTCAGACCCCCCCCCCCCACCACCTCCTCCTCTTCTTGCTTTAGCCCTCTGTCTGTCACACTGTCGTCCAATACCAGATGGTAGGCGTTCAACATGGAGGGCAGCACCGCTAAGCTAAAATACCTGATTACAATTCACCAATACAATTCAAATATCATGGGCAGGCTTAAGGATAATTCCTCTGTAACAATATCATTTATTTTGTTCCCTGTTCCCTTTATCCTTGTTTTACTGGGAGTGGAGACTGCAAAGCCCTTTCTCAAACAGATAAAAGAAAAGATAACCAATTTTTTTCCTTCTTTTTCTGTCCTCTTCCTCTGATCCTGTGGATTTTATTCCCTCCCTGTGATCATGCCAATGAAAACAGAAAACCAGCAATAAATCCCATTTTATAGGAGATTTTATGTTTTCCTTCAATTATTTAAAGAAATAAAAAAAATAATTAAGATGAAAATATTTATAGGATGTAAATTGTGCCCTAGCTGACATTTTGGAATCATGACAATAATGAATGAAAATTTTATGCCATATTCATATTTATGCTGTTTATTCATATTTGACAAATATATTCAACTCCAGAGCAGTCATACATATACATTGTAGTCTTGCAAATGCATGAAGTACACTAATAATTCAAGTTCACATTAGTGACACACTGAATAAAACCCATAGGCAGTTTTATTTAGTATATATTTAGTTGTATTATAATTTAAGATTTTGTATTACCATTTTATTAAATATTTGTATATCTTATATACAAAGGGAAACTTTGTTGATGTTTTTCTTTTAACTATTCTTTCACATAAGAAAATATTTGGTACTAATCATCCTGTTAATTCACACAAAATGCAATATAAAGAATATTTTCAATTCAACAAATCAATGTACAAAAATGCCATATGCCATTATAAAGCATATATATATATAATTATTAATTTAAAAAGCATCCACTGTTTCATTGCTAATCAAGTTTTTTCTAAATAACTGTTATTTTAAGCAGATTTTATCATCTATTTACAGCCACAATTTCTTGAGTATGCACACTTGTTTAATCCGTATCTTGACAAGTCATTTTAAATTAATGACTGTATTCATAACATTAAGAAAACCTCAGTTGTAGCAAATATAAGAAACAGTTTTAATCTAAAGTGGATAAATTGTGTTAATGTTTTGTTTTTGTGTTTTATTTCTCATTGGATTTGTCTGACTATATTTTCTGTGTATAATAATACACCGGTGAAATAATACTTTTAAGAAGGCATGTATATTTAGTGATTATATTCTGCTTTATCTTTAAACAACTGAACAGAAGTCTGTAAAAGTGATTATTTGCTAGGAATGAATGACGATAAATTATTCAAACTATTTATACATAAGTATGAATAAAAACAGTTTGAATAATTTTTTATTGTGATTTTATTTTTTTTTTTATGTATAAGTGGCCACAGCTTTTAAAATTTAGAGCAACTTTATGTTTTAAGGAAACAATTTAAGTGAAGAAAAATGCACAATATGCATAACCATGTGTCGCCACTCCTGCATGGAAACCCCTCATCTCCTCATAGCCTGACCTCAACATGCATGTTTTTAAGTTTATCCAGCTGGTTTGCAAAATGTTTGCAGAAATTCTCCATCACCCAAAGGAGTATGCAAGCCTCCCCCCTCTATCCCTCCCTTTCCCTCCCAAATGTGGAGTTGGGAGGTTTTTCCACTGACGGCAGCTACATAGGAAGCAGCGGTTTCTCGCTTTTTTTTTTTTTTTCAAGCGAGCATTATTCTTCCATGGCCAGAGTGTGTTTTTCTCTCTCCGAGTGTGATCTCTGGTGTGGGCAGAGGTGCGTCTAGCCGCCCACACCACTGGCACTTCTGCCCATGTAGCACCCATAACACTGAACCATTAGTGGCATGGCAGTCTACCCACATCTCCACCACCTTCATTAGTCATTCAGCTCCTTATTTTTGTTTGGTTTCCCCTCTGGCTCCTAATTAATGCTTAATCGAAACTGCTGAACTGAGCTGGTAGAAAATTCATGAATATTAAAATCGACCCTGACGTTTTTTCTCACTTTCTCCTCTTTTTTTTCTCCCTATCTTTCCTTTTTTTTCTTTCTCTTTTTTGTCTTTGGCTTGTCAACAGTGGTAGCCAGGCGCCATTAATTTATGTTGCTGTCAGAGATTTAAGGCGTCACAGTTTCCACCACTGTAACAATGATGGAGAGTAGAAGGCTACAGAGATGGATTTTGCCAATTTGAATCAAACTGAGAGAGTTTTTCTTGTCACTTTGATGTATGTTTTTTCAATTCGGGGGCACTTGAATGTAGTTCCACTTTGATGGAGGCCTGTAAGTGAGGCCGACGGGAAAATCTCGTCGGTTTGAGGCCATCGAGACGCCTGTAGGTGTAAATAGATCAACTCCAAGAAGCCACAAAGTCAAACCCCTTGATGCTTTCTACATAATTTCTAATTCATGGAGGAAACTTGTTAAAGGAAGTTTTGTTTCCATCCCATCTCTGAAAATTGATTTCTATTGACCCGTGCTGACAGAGCTATCCGAAGAACAGAAGCCGTGCAGCATCCAACAACTCCATATTCGGTTTTATATATTTAAAAATGTGCAGCTTCAGCATGAGTTCTCTTCGATGACCGAGGCTACGGAGTTAATTTCCTTTCAAATATTAGTTTAAGAACTGATCGAGTTCCCAAAACCTCGCTGGGACCGTTTTTATCTTGAGGATTAAAGAAATACAGGAAGCATTTTCCAGGCTTTAAATGGAAAAGAAGGGACGTTTAATATTTAATCCCACATTTAAAAAGTTGTAATAAAGTTTATTTGGGAAACAGAAGCAGAAGTCCCTTGTTGTGTCTAAAGTTCAAAGCTGTGATTAGATTTTTATTCATAAACTTTGTAGCGATCCTGATTCGCAGCGATGCCTGCGAGGAGTTGGTTTTGAAGAAAGCTTACAAATTAGATACAAAAGCTAATCTACAATTATGAAATTATTCATGCGAGTGATCAGACAGGGGATCACTTCTAAATGCGTTATCTTGTTACCTCTAATTTAACACGATTATTAATATTTCCTCAGAGGATGCCCCATCAATGCTCTTCAAAGTTTGTGTAGCAAAGCATTTAAAAATATTCACTAACCACTGCTGTTTATCATATTTTATTAAAAAGAACTTTTATTTTGCTTGCACAAGATGCACTTATATAATAATGTGGTTGTGGAAAAGCCTTTCCCTGCAACGGCGCAATCATGTTGCTGTTTGCAAAGAGAAATAAACACATGTCCATGTTTGCTCTGACTAAATTGATGGTGGCATTGCAGGCAAACCAAATTGAAATCTTAGTGACAATTTCTCTGAAGTTACTCAAATACAATTTGACTTCTGACAAGGGGATGCAATTTATAAAAACAGAACATGCCATCAGTGGAACCCGGCATTTGCATAATGAGGATACTTCCATATCCGGCAGCAATGTTTTTGACAGCCTCTAACTAAAAGCTGTGTTGGAGAGGAGTGAGAAATGTCGATACAAATAATCCAGAAGAGGCAGAAAGAGGGGAGATCAGGGCAGCCACCGGATCCATCAAAGAGCCAGCAAACACAACAAATGGAGTTTGGCAAATTAAGAAAAAAAACATGAAGCAGTGTGGTGAAGCTGCAATGATGCTAGGTGACCCTGGCAGTAAAGCAACCGAGGGGGCCTTCTGCCCTTAGCTACAGCCTTGACTTTGAACGCACCGGAGTGGAGTTAGACCGCAGGAAAAACTACTCCAGAGGTTGCTCTGATAGGTTGACAAATATGACTGAACTGATGCTAATGCCATGTAGCTCTTTTGCTCTAATTGTTGATTCAATTTGCTAATGACTAATTTGATTTAAGTGGCAGGCACATCTCCATGTGTGCAGGACATGGAGAGGAGAAAAAAAAAATGGACTGGAGGTGGCGTGATGGCTTGTCATGCAAAAGGCTGCTCGCCAATGAATATTCCATGAGAGTTCACACTTAATTGTTTCTGATTTGTTTATTTTTTTCAATACAGTGCTTTAGCGCACACTCCATCAGTCCCCGTGTTGACACCCCGTGCACCACCCCACCCTGTCACACATACAACCCGTCCCCCCCCCCCAACCTTCCCCCCCTCCTCTCCCCCCCTCATACCACCCTGTCCTCACCATCCCCCACACTTTCACAAGTGGTGCTCAGATGTCCATCAAACGCAGCAATGAAGGATCGTTATAAGTTGTTGGAGCCTGTCAACAAAAGCACTCTAGCACTTTGTACCCCCCCTGATCTCCCTCGATGAGCCCGCTTGAGATCTCTGATGTGAAGGAGAAGATGAATTTCTTGGCATTTCCTGTTGAGAGCCGGGCTACCTGTTGCCAATGCAAATGGTTTCTAAAGATCCAAAGGAAGCATATTGTGCCGCCGCTGAGGGGTTTGGGTCCACTTCCATGTTGTTTGCCTCTTGGAGTGGACGCGTTGCTCATAGTGGATGGAGTATAAAGGCTGAGCGTGACCCTGCGGCTGAACTTTGGGTGCACGTGGAAGTTCAAAGCGGTTGATTGTGCAGTTTTCAGAGCCAGAATAAACGCCCGAATGGCTAAAACACTAATGTAAACATGCACCGACAAGAAAACTGTAACCAAAGTAGAGATTAAGGAGTACTTACCTACAAGAGGGATGTTTGGGACAACTTTAAATTGAGTTGTTTGTTAAGTTTTCTCTTTTAGGTGTCTCCTCTTATGCAATGTACATTTTGTTCTTGTCTTCTTGTGGCCAGACTTGTAAAGAAGCAAAATCTCTTTCCTTTTTGCCTTTTTATCCTCTCCCTCGATAGGTCCTTCCAGCTGCATGACTTGCAAATCACGCCATGATATTGAATGGGATTGACATTTTCAGATGTAAACACATAGAATATTTCATATTTGGTAATGGGCAATGGAAAGCGGATGGAAGTCTAATTATTGCATAATGATATTTCCCCCCCCTTCTCAGTTCTGTTTGGGCCAGCGAATGTGTTGCTATGGAGATAATGAATAAATATAGCCGCGTGTTTATGTATTAATTCATCTGTGTGGATATTTATTTCGCGTTTGCTCGTGTATTCATTATATTAATTTATACATTTGGGTCGTTGTTGCATCTGGACAAACAAGGCCGCTGTGATGTGAGGAGCTCGTCCCCGATTCTATGTTTCAAACTGGGAGGAAACACCCAAACAGATCAGAAAAGCAAACTTTATTTAATTGGCAGAAGTTTTTTTTTTCTTTTTTTCTAACTTTTGGATGAGAGTAAGTGAGGCAAAGCCTGCAGAAAGCCGAGGCAGGTCACAGGAGAGTGACACTTTAGGGTAGTTTATATTAGTATCGATAAATAAACATTATTTAAAACATCTGTCAGGCCCAGTTAAATATCATCGGTGTGGTTCAGTAGCTCCACCAACCCAGGGCATTGAATATTTAATTATTGTACTAACTGAATAATGAAAAAGTCAATTTCCAGACCGGCGCCCTGTTATGCAGGAGACAATTGCAATTCTAATATCTGCATCTGAAATCTTCCTCACGCGCCCTCCCCTTCCCGCGTCCCGTCTCAATGCCTTGCAGGGCTGCAAAGTCTCCTGCATTACCATAGCCCTCTTCCTGACTAAGTCTGCTCCTCATATTCGCTTGTCGTGGCTAATTACGTGTTTAACCCTGCGCTGGTGAGGCTTGTTTTACATTCAAATTTATGGGGGACCTGGCTGATCTGAAGAAGCGAGAATGAGCGGGGACACGATGGCAGAGATCAGTCTTCTGGTAATTGATTATCCTCTCAGAAAAAGCAACAACTTCCAGAGAACCGCCGTCTTGAAGTTGTTGACCTTTGACCTCTGATGTGTTGAAATATCAAATGCATGGTTCACAGGTGCATGTTGGGAAGGGGAGGGTGTGAACTTAAAAAAAATGGATTTCACCAAATTTTCCCATTTTTATTACGGCTATGTTATTATCATCATCATCATCATTATTATTATTATTATTATTATTATTATTATTATTATTACTATTATTATTATTATTATTATTATTATTATTATTAT
>JAOXYM010000026.1:5469006-5490480 GCA_028567055.1 Leptatherina wallacei | reverse complement strand
TTATTATTATTATTATTATTACTATTATTATTATTATTATTATTATTATTATTATTATTATTTTTATTTGTTCTGTAGAATTATTTGCATTTTTATTACTGGAAAATGGAAGTATTTTCTTTTTTCATATAAACACGATGCTGCAATAATAATTTTCTGATCTTGTTGCTTGTGGAATAAATAATTACGCATATGTTGTCAATATTTACATTTCCACTGTTTAATTTAATTCCAATGGAAGTCCCTGGGCGATGCGAGCAGCAGCTAATGGAAGAGAAGTGATTAAAGCTTTCTCTGTAATAACCCTGCTGAAACTCTTACTTGCTGTACTGTAATCTAACACAGCATTTCAGTGTTTACAGTCGACGGCAACTTTGATCACTTCTATTGTTGGTTTTAATATCCTGATGTAATTTTTCAGACCTTTTTCTGTTTTTTTAAGGACGTCCTCAAACAGTTTTGGTGCGAAATAAAAAGAAAATTGTCTACATGGGTCGCTGAATTGCTAATCTGCTCCTTTCGTCTTGTGTATAACAGCTTTGACTCGCCTTTTAATCGTTATCACACACTCTTCCCTGTGTACAGAGGTTCCATTGTGCTGTATGCACTGTGAATGGTGTGTGTTTGTTTGGCATGCAGTACCAGGCCGGGTCAAAGCAGCTTAGTTCCGATCTGTTGGGTGACCTGCCCGAACCACGCCGGCCTCACTGACCCGCATGATTTCATTATAGAGAGGTGAGATGCATGCTCTCTGCACGCACACATAAAGTCGCACACATACACACATGCAGAGTGATAGCTATGTAAGCATATAATTACAGCAATGGCATATGTACATACACTTCACTGAACATCCATTTTTTCCCTAAAATAAGTTTATATTGATTTAATTTCCGAAAGAAATTTGTGATTTTAAATGTTTTAACTTCAAATCAGACTGCCTTTAAAAAAAAAAAGTTGAATCTTCCCCAAAAAAATGAACATGGTTTTTAAATCTTAAATCTTCCAAGAGTACAGTTCAGAGATGAAACAAGGCAATAACCAAAGCAAGCTTTGAGTTAGGTAGCATTTATTTAAGCCTGAACATAGCGTTAAGTTCCTGTCCATTCATTCATTAATAAACAAAATCCCAAAATAAGATTGAACTGTAAAAATAGATATTGTATGAATTTGAAATGTAGTACAAATTATAACTTGATATAACACAATAAACATGATGCTCCAGCTGATCTACTCAAAGTTACAGTGAAAAATAAATAAAATGAAGCTTTTTTGAAAAAAGAAAAACCCAACAAAACAAAAACAAGCTAAAAGAAAGCAGATAAATGCAAACAATGTGTGTTTATTCCTAGAAATGATCACTAGAAGCCGTGAGAACATGTTGATCCTCATTATGATGTTGGAGTATTAGTCAATTTTCTCAGTTAAGTCTAAAGCACGCAAACAAAACATTAAAAGTGGGTTCATACTCTGAGCTCTATGAAATTCGATCACTAGATGGCGATCTAGGTTAAAGCAGCATGCTGCTGGGGAGCCTGGAAAAGCAGGAACACTGAGCTTGTCAGCAGTCTGCTGCTCTTTGGAGAGTAAGCCCCCTTACTGAAGTGTACACACTCGTGGCATGTAGAGCTATGGAATATTGAATAAGATTTCACTTTTGCTGGGGATTTTCTTGCATGCTCCTCAACCTGAGAGCACAGAAACAACACAGCTGAGATTCACAGCAAATATATCACCATGGGTGAGATCACACCGTGGCTAATATCTGATTCTTTATTGTGTTTCAACCACAGCTTGCCCAGTCAGGTTTAAGCGAGATCAGGGTGACATGATTCATGCCCAAGTTTGGGCTGACACTTTTGAGATGAAAAGGAAAAGCAGTAGTCGTTGAAATGTGGCGATGGAGCAGATAAATCGAAAATAAATTTGGGCTTGAATGATTTTTTTCCAGAATTTAATCTGAAAGATGCCAACAAACACTTAAAAATGTACACGGTTTTCCCAAAAGGATTATAAACCTCACTGTGGTCCTCAACTGAAATATAGATATTAAAATTGAAAATGAATACACTTGACTAACTGATTTCTTTATTTTTCCCCATGAAAGTAAAATGAGGTGAACTATGCATGTCAAACAAGTCATGTAAGTGGATTTAAACATTATCTGGTTTTTAAAAGTTTGACCATGCACACCATACAGAGCATGGTGTATTTAGAAAAAAGCTAAAAAACACAAATATATGCTAGGTGTTCCGTATTGCACAGTTTAAGCTTAATACATGGAGGAAATGAAACATATAATAGGTAATAATGTCACTGACTAACTTATTCAACATGTTAGCTCATGATAACAATCTTTAAAGTAACTTAAACAAAATGCATTGGCATAGTTGGATTAAATCCAGTCGGCTAATATTTGAACAAGCTAACACAAATGTGAGGTAGTTGTTAAATAATCGGGCTGTTTGGTATATCAAGATTTCCATCATACAGCACATTTTACAAAATTATGGGATCAAAAGCTGCACACACTCAATTTCTAACACTTTTTAAACTATGCACCATCAAAAACTCTTTCAAAGGGTTCTGATTGTTACTGGGGTAAACACAAACCCATTTACAAAGTACCCCGTCTCCATAGGTTGAGACAAAGTTTGAAATATATCAGGAGAGCTTTTGGATGCATGCTGCTTCATTACAATTCTCAGTTGTAGTTCCTAGCAAGAAAAATCCCCAAAATTGGCAATATAAGGCGGCAAAATGTCATCCACAGAGAAAGGGTTGAGTTGCTAGTTTTTCGAAAACCTACCTCTTGCTTCTGCTGGCATTTTGACTTGTCATACTGTGCCAAGAAAAGCATAATTGTAATCAATAACAGTAACAGTGGCTCTGTGTCCCAGCAGGATATTCCAGTGAGACAGCATCATAATAGTAGAAGTGAAATATGGTCATGATTAACATTATTAATTTTTGCTTTTCCCCTTGTGTCAAAATGTCTGTGGTATAAAGAGAGATTCCTCTGTGTCTGATTTGGCATTAACTTTCAGCTGTGTAGTTTATTTAGGGATTTTTCTTTACTTATAGCAAGTGAAATGTTACCTTAGCCAACTAAACTAAGCAAATATCTTTTAGAGTAGCTAGCTTACTTCTTTCCATTTCCCCTCACAATTATTTCGTGTATCTTTTTTCTTATTAGAAAAAAGTAGTTTTGTTGCTAACATGGCAAACTTACAAAATACAGAACAACAATTACAAATGCTGTCATTTTTTTTTCCAGTTTTAATGCCTAACAAGTTAATTACAGTATAAGTAAACCAAAAAAAACTAATATTAGATATTTCTAGTTTAGTCAAACCTGCAGTCTTTTTTTTGTTCATTGCATTTTGTTGTCTGAAATTGTAATTTTCTATATCAAAAGGTTAATTGAGGTGGATTTAAGCTAGCCATCGCTGAGCTAATACAGCTGATTTTTTATATCAGCGTTTCAAGAGTGTGCTAGCTAGCTAGCTAACCAGCTAGTTTGCCAGGTTTAGTTAGGTTATAGATGTTGAGAATTTAGCCACATTTGGATCTAAAATGGACCATGTATGTTGACTGAGCTGGTACGATATAAATCTGGATTCCTGATAATACCTTTGGTCCAGTAGTTTTAGCTAGTTTTCTCAAAATAATTTGCAGACATATGATTGTGGGATGACAAACTCTTCACTTCAAAGCTCATCCTTTAGATTACCCAAAAAACAAACGTATAGCTCTGCCAATTGTTAGGCTGAAACATTCCCTCGAGTAATTCATGAGCATAAAAACTGCAGGAGAGGCACAAAACCAAGCAGGACAGCTAAGTGAAAGGAAAACAATAAGAGAGAGACTATGTCTGAGGCCGGACAATCAAAGCTCTTTCATTTGCATAACTTGCATGCAGGCATTCACACACGCGTACATCCCATCACTGTAGTATCTCATCACTTCTGCCTCTGCCTCTTTCCAATCTTCCCAGCCTTCTTTACATCACCTGTTTTTTGTCTTCATCCTATTCTTGTGATTCTCTTGCTCTCTGCCTATGCAAGTTGTCATTCTCTCACCATAATAGCAGTTGTGTGCCTTCATGTTGCTGGTTGTTTGCTTGAAACGTAATCTGCAGATGTAACAGAGGAAGAAATTGAGTCTAACAAATGGCTTGAAAGGCTCAAGCTGCATATCAAGCCCAAACCAACAAAGGCAGACAAAACGCCCGTCTTTTTTTCCTCCCCTCAACATCTGAAGTTGATATTTTCAACAGAATGGCACACGGCTGACGTTCTCTGTATAAAGAACGCTGCGTTCAGTGCTGTTGTGCTGTGTTGCGCTGTCATTCTGACTTGAATGGGAAAGTTGAGGCCCGTTTGTTTGGTTTAGTTGTTGAGGAGAAATGGGTTTGTTTGATTAACATTTTGCTTGCGCATGTCAGTTTCAGCATTGTCATTTGAATGGAAGGAAATGAAAAGAGCTGAGATAGAGGTTGGGTATATTGTGTATTGTAGCTTGTAAGAGGACTGACTATTTATCTGTCTGTCTGTGTGTCTATCTGTCTATCTAAATGGGCCATATGATCTATCTGAAATCAGTACTGTGATTATGGCTAATCCTGCCATGACCCTCACATTACAAGACCCTATCTGTGTGTGTTTTAATGCTTGTGCATCCAAACCCAACCATGTGCTCTGCTGCGGCAGGTGTAATCTCTAATGTGCAGTGAAAACATTGTTTTTGAAACCTCCAAATTACCTCCCAGTTCACGAAAAGCACATTACACATCCTTTGGAGAGCAATGCTGCTAGCTTCCAACTAAGGCAGGTGCTGCCTCAAATCACTTATAATGCACTGTGATGTAGGACACCATTAAAGGGTTGTATTGTTGCACAGAATGTAAATTGTTCATTGAAAAGAAATAAAACTCCACGACGATACAATGCCGAGACTTAATTTAGGCTGTATACAAACAAATATGCTGCAATATATTCATCTTTTTTGAACTCCAAAACAAATAAATGACATCCTCCTTTCTTATGTTCAGCTTTACTCTCACTGTCAATAGATTAAATGCCAGCTGTTTCTCCTCACAGAGCCACAGTGTTACCAAAGTATTTTCTTTTTGTCATCACATGTCTGCTAACTGTTTTTTTTTTGCATTTAAAGATATTCCCATCTTTCACATCTCTAAGATTCACAGTCATATTTTTTCTCTGTCTTACATCTACTGTAACTAATAAGATGTGTGCTTTATTGTTAGAAAAGTCACCTGCTCCATATTGTGTTGTTAGGTGAACTGACATGGCAATGGTGTTAAGTTCTGGGCTGTTTATCTGCAAACTGGTGCTGAAGTGATGGTAATTCTTCCTCCTTTTTGCTACATTTTCTGCACATGAATGTGTTTTTTTGTTATTGTTGTTTTTTAAAAAGCCAGCTAACTCAGCTAAATGAATGCCAGGCATCAAACTCATGGGATGAATCAATGTTGTTTTAACACATGACAAACAACTTAGCAAAGAACCAGTTTTAAATACTACGCTAGGCTCTTTGTCACCAGAAGCCTATCACAAAACATAATTTGTTTTCAAGTCTTTAGTTGTATCTAAAAAGATAACAGTTTGGTAGACATTAAAAATGATTTCTACCGCAGCAACATGATTCCCAAAGAGCCATTAGCTGAAAACTTGGCACATCTTAGCATAGCCTATCCTTAAAACATTTGAGGAAATTGGAAAAGTGGAGAACAAAATAAGATGTATCAAGCCTGAAAACTCTATCTACAGCAGATAAACAGGATCTGAAAGTGACGTCCTTAAGAAACAGGAACAAATCCTGAACCTGAGAGATGCATTTGGACCTTTGGTTGATTCATTTAGTGTTCACTGAAACCTCATCAGAAATGGTCTCAACGTATTGAGTCTTATGAAGTCTTATGGAGTGATGAATCCTCCCCAGAGTCCAGCTCATTGAAGTAGTGTGAGATCATCTTGTAACAGAACAGAACACAAGGCAGCTATCATCTTCAGTAGGGCTTTGGAAAGTCCTTGAAGAAGCCTGGAAAACCTGAAGACAAGAACGCTCCTCTAAGGAGGTTCAGACTGTGTTGAAGAATAAAGCTGCTTGGACTACATATCGAGCTTTAAGCTTGCTAGAATTGTACCCTGTCTTGACCTACAGTAAGTACTGTATTACCATTAATGTTGGCAAGTTTGCTATTTTCCTAAAAATATATGAAGAATCAAGGGATAGCTCAAGACTTGCACAGTCAAAACCATCCTGTGGAAGAAGTGGTGAAAAAGTTTACTGTATTAGTTTTGCAAAATGCTGAAATATCAGCATAAAAGTCACTTCTATCGCAATTCACATTGTTAAATTAAACAGAGAGCCTCAGAGAGGCAACTTTAGTGTTGATGTAAGATCCTATTGGAAGAAAGGTGGAAGAAAGGGCTGACGTTAAAGGTGAGTGCAGCTTTAAAAGACAGTACACATAGCCTATACCATAAAGATTTATAATGATTAGGGTTGCAAAACATTCAGAAGACAATGTACAGCTAATTATTGCAATTATGATATGACTTAAGATATATGAATACATGTTAATATACACTGCATTCAATTTTTGCACCTGCAGCTAGCTGTAGAACATGCCATAGAAATGCACCCCTCATTTATTACCCTTTGCTTGTCCTGTTCTTGATATTGTTAGCAATATAGTATCCTCCACTCTCCCTTCAGAATCAGTAAAGTTAATTCAATCCTACAGTCTGCTTTCTTGACCATATTTAGCCTTTACACTGTACATACCTTCCTTTTCAAATAAACAATGTGTACGATGCCTATGAGGTGTCTCCCCTCCTGCCCCTAAGACCCCTTGACCACTTCCTTCGCCTGTGACACAGCCTGCACTGTGGGGATCAACAGTGGCCCTACTCTACTCATTAACCTTGTCTAATTAGATGGCAGGGAAGTCCATTGTTCGCCCTAATGAAGCCTCAATGGAAAGACAGGGCCTCGGCAGGCTCCTCTGACACTGCTGTGAAATTACAATCCCCTCTCCTCGCCTTCCTCGCCCTCCCTCCTTGCCTCCCCACTGCCTCTTTCAGTCTCATCTTTCTGGGTTTGGGTTTCTTGGTGAGCTGAAGTTGTCTGTCAGACACAGCTAGATTGAACGAGGCAGATAATCCATGTGATAGCTTTACACATTCCCATACTGCAAATTTTTGCTCCAGCAGCAGAGCCAAGGGTAGCATTAGCTCTGCTTAGCGCCCCCAGTATGGATCCCATCCACTAATTACTTGAGCTGCCGTGGTTCGCTGAGATTTAAGTACCACCTCAATCCCATTATCTCCCATCCCTACAGCTAGCCCCTGTCGCCGGGCCCTTTGTAGTGGAGGAGCGGAGGCTGCAGGGTTATTGATACAGGCCTCCCTTGCAAGATAAGATCCACGGTGGTTAGATGGAGGATAGCAAAGGAGGTGAATGGCTTCGGATCAAGACCGGAAGGAGAAACAATGAGGGCTGAAGGAGTGTGCGCACACTCCTATGGGGAAAAATCATAAGTGGCAACAGGAGCACAAGGTGGTGATTGGAGGTTAAAATTGGATTTGGAAATATTATTCACCCTCCAGTGTTTTTTTTCTCCCCCCATATTGGGGAGAGGGGGTGGGGATTTCTCTCTCTTCTCCCTTAAGCGACTAATTACAATTCACATGTCACACACTCCACACATAATAAGAGTTAGGAAACAGAATTAAAATATTCCAAAGGCCTGCAGGGGGTGTCATCTCGGGAGAACCAGGGGAAAGTGTGTCTCTTTTTGCAAAAGCGGGAGAAAAAAAAGGGGTGAGGAGTGAGCGGGGAGAGAATAGGCTGTGCATGTGTTTTTTTTTTTTTGCCAGTGCATGTGGCATGTGCATGGCGGTGTTTGCGAGGGAGAGGTTGTTGGCTTGGGGGCAGGCGATGGAGGGAGTGCGAAAAATCTACAGTGCTCCCACGCAGTGCATTCCTACCCGCCACCACCCTTCTCTCTTCACACGTTGGGTGTCGCCTGCTTGGCACGCCGACGCGACTGCCTGTTAGGAGTATGGGAGGGGTGCGAGGGAGGAAAGGGGGGGTGAGGGCAGTTGAGTGACATCTGCTCTGCTGAGACAAGGGGCAGGCAGGCTCCTGGCATTGGCGGCTGCAGTGTCGGAGGCGTTGGCACGAGGCTTGCGGGGTACAGCAGGCGGTGGATGGCCTTAACGGAGAACCGTTTGCTCAAACAGCACGACATCTCCTGGAATGACCCCCCCCCACCACCACTTCCTCCTCTACTCACATATACACACTGCTGGCACTTGTCTACGCCTCTGTGCACACAAACTGGCACTCCATCCTCCTCCGCCTGCTCTGCCACTTCCTTCTACTTGACTATCTTTCTCCTCACACTTCAGGTTTCTCTCAAAGCCTCCGTGTCCCACTCAGATTTGTTGTAGAAAGGCGTTTTCATCTGCAGTCTACGAACATGGACAATGTGCCCAAGGTTCATTTGCGCTGCCAATTACTTTTCCATGCTGTCTAGTCTCTTCCACCTCTACCTGTCGTCTTTACTCTTTTTATCCTCCTTTCTCTTCAGATTTGCCCAAACCAAACACTGTTAATGAAGCGTGCAGCTGACATCTGCAGGAAAGCAGTTACATTAACGTGACTGGCGCCAACGTCCCAAATCTCTCTATACACAGGGAATGGTATGAGTAAACGGGACAAGAGGAAAGACAGAATGAGGTTTGGTAACTTTAGTTGATAACCAGTGGGCTCCTTTTGATTGCTATTGCTGGTTTGTCGCAGGATTTTATAAATATTAAAATCATTTCCAGTGGAGGACAAAGGGATTCAGGTAACCTGAGGGTGACAGATGAGAAAAGAATAAGATGAGTGACGTTTATTAGATTGTATCTAAACGAATCTACCACTATCTTCTGTCTTCCTCTCAGAAGTTGTTTCCCTCCTCTTTCTTATCACCGCTGTTGTTGAGGCGCCGTGACGCTGACGCAGTGTAAATTGATTTCCAGGAAGATGTGATGGATGAATAGAGAATGAACATCTTCATCGCTGACCCCGGCGCCGATTGCTTCTCCCCCTGCCCGCTCCCATGATTGACAAGGCTGCTAACGAGTGCCGTCGCCGGTCGTGTTATAATTTCGCACTGTTGAAAACAGCCGAGGCTCTGTCCCGGAGTAATGAGCTCCTGGAAGAGAGGGAGGAGAAAGGGAAGAGGAGAAGTTCACCCCTGGAGAGGTGAAATAAAAGAGTGGGTGTAAATTCTGAAAAAAAAGAAGAGACAAAGCACATGAAAGTAGATTAGAAAGAAGTTGAGGTTATCATCTACTTGAGAGAGGCCGTTTCATTGTTTATCTGCTGTCTTGATGGATGTCTTTCAAGCTGGGCTTTCTAAGCTGCAGAGGCTTCATTCCTCAGTCGCTGAGAGGCAAGATATTTCAAAAGCCACCATAAAACGTGGTATTTGCATTAAAAGTATGTGATCTGAAAGTGCTGCGTGGTGCAGATTGCATATCTGGGCGTGCACACGTGCAAACATTAAGCCTCAGTGTACGTGTGGGCATCTATGTTTGCAAATGCATGTAGGCATGTGTAAGGCTCATGCATTTGCTTGTGTGCACATGTAATTTATTCCTCCACGTGGGGGCTGAGGGCAGGTCTCATCTCTGTTTATTTGGATGATTAGGAGGCGACAATATGTTGCTGATGATCAGGTTTATAATCAGCTACCATCGCAGATTATTCTAACCTTGATTAAAGACCTGCGGTCTCCCTATCATCTCTCAGCTCAGCCTAACAAGATAGGACGACGCTCTGATTAATTCCATGGAGCGACTAGTCATGACACAAAGGACAGGCCTGCATCACCGCAGGAGGACTGTCACGCATCATACTTTGTTGTCTTTCTGATTTGTCTGCTTGATGCAGGACCTTTGTCTTAATTATTTTTCTTTTACAAATGAATCCGTGTGAGACTGATTCAGGTTTCATTACTGCAGTAATAAGTATGGTGTTGTTGATGTCTGCCATGATTAGATATCAAAAAGAAACTATATGGTTACTGCTGTGCCTCCTTTTGCTACCAGCGTCTCTGCCCTTGTAGAATAAGTCATGAACTTGTCAGCGAACTTTCCTTTGTCTTTGCTGACTATCATTAGTGTGACATACGCACATGCTTGTGTGTGGTGTTTTTTTTTGTTTATTTTTGCGGGGGTTTGTGTTTTTCCTGCCAGAGCGTTTGATTCATTATGCTGCAAGGTGTCCCGGAGGTGTGTAGGAGAGGACTGAATGAATGAGTTGCTCTCACAGGTTGTCAGATGATGACTGCACTGATCCAGGGTCTTTAGCAATCCACCGGCTGGAGGCAGACGCGGGAGCCTCTGGCCTTTGATTCGGCTCAATTCAAACAGCGTGGCCCGACCGGTGTCTTCCATTCCTCCCCTCCTCCTCCAGAGTGGATCATCATCGGACACTGCTGTTGAATACAAACTTCCGGCTTGACTGAGGTGTAATGCAGAGGAGGACGTTCACTGACCTACAATGGCTCAGCAAAAGTTGCTTAGTTTTATTTCCTGAATTATAATGATCAAACACTTTTCCATACCAGGAAGAAGATTTGTGTCTAATCAGTGCATAATATATCTGTCTGGGTTGATTATATGAAATATTGTTTAACTTGTTATCCACACTTATTCTATATTTTCTCAACATTTTTGACTGGTAAGCCTCCACCAGTGGACCGGTCTTTCTCATACTGGGTTGGACCTCTTTGTCCTTCAGTACTACCTTAATAGATTTAACAAGGTGATGGGAACTTTCCTCTGAGATTTTGCTCCATATGGACATGATAGCATCATACAGTTGCTGCACATCCATGATGAGAATCTCCGGTTCCACCACATCCCGAAGGTGAAATATTGGATCGAGATCTGGTGACTGTGGAGGCCGTTGGAGTACAGCGAACTCATTGTTATGTTCAAGAAAGCAGTTGGAGATGATCTGAGCTTTGTGACATCCTGCTTGAAGTAGCAATCAGAATATGGTACACTATGGTCGTAAAGTTTGAACTCAATCAAGTCATCTTGACCATGTCTACAAGACTTAATGTATTGAGTTGCTGCCATATGATTGATTAATTAGCTATTTGTGTTCACAAGCTATTGAATAGGTGGACCTAATAAAGTGGCGTACAAACTCATGACTCTTGACAAAACAAATGTTTGGTGATGCTCAATTCTAAATCAATTAATGAACAGTCTTTGTTTTATGTGTTACTGGTTAAAAAACCTTTTTTCTGTCTATAGTACCGCCCTGTTCAAGACTATTTTTGTACAGATGTGCAAGCAGAAAACTTTCAAACCTGACAAACCCCTGTCTCTAACCCAGTCAGGTTATTCTGGAGGGGGAAGTTTTGTTTTCCAACATCCCAACAGCAGCGCCCCTCATTTGAAAATCTGATGTTATTGCACGCGTCCAATGATCTTTTTCATCACTTTACTTTGAGCCCGTCAGTCTGTTCCTTGTTCTTTGAATCTTAGCTTCATAGTCCCCCTAAGACCAAATTCCAAGCAACCCTCCTTCCCTTCATCCTCCTGGAGTTTTGCCCTATTCTTTGTAACTGACACCTGACCAGTTTCAATAACTTAAACAGTAGCAGGTAACCTATGGATAGCTAAATCAAAGTATGAACATTTTGCACATTTTTTAAAAAGTAGTCACATATTTGAGGAACAAAATAAGTTTCAAATTCCGGTTTTTAGTGAGTAATCATTCATTTTAAAGTGATTGCTGAGTAATAACATTGTGATCACAGAAACAAAGGAAGCACTCTCATGACTCATTCACTGTCCCCTTTGCACACACACACACACACATACACATCTGCACACTCAATAAAACTACTGTTGCTCCATATAGTAATTTATCTGAACAAATTAGAGGCTGTGAGTATCCCTGAGATGAAATCTCAGTTAGTATCAGCCATGCAAATTACAGCAACGCAGCCCATACTCCATTACACATATCATTATAAACCCCTGTACCACTTCAAAACCCCTGCTACCAATAATCAATCTTACCATGTTGGGGAATAAAATGCAAAGCGCTGAATTAACAAGCAGGCGTGACAGGCTGATTATTGATTTAATGTCAGCGGCTGGCTGGCACATACATCTCTGAGGCGAGCACACTATTAAAACGTCCTAACTAGGGTAATTGCATTAGACACCTTTTCATAGCACTTTGTGCGGTTAATCGGCATGTAATAAGGGAAGAAAAGAGACGGGAGCTGAGTGATTCGCTGAGTCAGAGACCGTGTGATGTTATGTCTGAAGGTAAGGGCAAATAGAGGATCCCTAACATATCATATAGTTGTCGGTCTGTGTCGGCTGAAAAGAAAGACAACTGTTTGGAAGCAACAAGTCTGGGATGAAGATGTGAAACTTCATCATCCAGCCCTCTGAGTGAGACCAGAGAGGGTGGAAAAAAAGGAGAGAGAAAGATGAGAAGAAGGGGTGGACAGGTGCCAGGTGCTCGCTGTGTCGGGACACCCCATCGCCATGGAGACATGGGTCAGGGGGCATGAGGGGAGGGGTGATCAGAGAGGGCGCGTGCTCCCTAGCAGCGGGACGGCCAGGCTTTGGCATGAATTACCCACCCGCTGAGCTGCTGCTTTGGAGACGCCGGGGGAGAGGTCACGTAGGCAGTGGCCCTCGAACGCACCGGAGCAACAACAAGGCACTGTGTGCGCCCAGCTAGTCACAACAGCTATTCTGCATTTAGCACAAATACAAGTGCACATCGGTGCACTTTACGGAGGATGAATTAGGTCAGCTTCGCTGGTCAAACAGGTCGCCGCTGTCCACAGCATGGCACTAAACACAAATTATTCTCACTAGAATGCTTTAATATCAAACAGTGAAAGGAACAATCAAAGGCTGGAGCTCCATTTAGACTGTCCCACTACTCAGCGTGGCACAATAGAAGACATCTTGTCCAAAGAGCACCTGGATACAAGAAAAATTCATATAAACTGTACACTGCATTGTACTTATAGACATTTTTCTTACATAAACATATAGGCTCTAATGGAATTTGCCCATGTGGTATCTACAGTATGGTCAGGTTTTATATAACAGATACCAAAACAACAGCTTATTTCATTTATACATGGAGCATTAACATATACATTTTCTTGAATATAAGTAAGTGGAATTATGGAGCATTCAAATGCACCTACAATTACGTTTATGTTGGCTTTATTTTGGCTGCAGCAGCCATTGATTTTAATCAGGCTGGAAATGAGTGTGTGTGATTGGCTGCTGCCAATTTCACCTTTTCTACATGAACATTTGGAGTAAAAAAAAATAAATAATCTGGATTGATTTACCGAATAGATGACGAGTATTGTGGTACCTCTCAGTGAGATCTTTATTCTTCAGGTAACTTCAGCCGGATCACCTTCAGAAACCCTAGATATGTTGAACCTGTTGCACAGGGTCTCAAATAGTATGGATTGTGATGTTTTGAGAGTATTGAGACTTTTCTTACCAAAATAAAGTTATGAGTGTACCTGTTTATTGCTCAATTCCTCAAAAAGATGAATCCAATCACAAGACAGCAGCAATTCAATACAGTAAGTGATGTAGACATGGTTAAGATGGGTAACATTTTCTCTGCACACTTTTGGCCCCTTAGTGCCAACGGTGCATTGTTTTATCACAGTATTGTTGCTGACAATGTCCATCCCCTTATGACCAGTGTGGCATCTTCTGATGACTACTTCCAGAAGGGTAAAGCACCGTGTCACAAAGCTCAAATCATCTCCAACTGCTTTTCTTGAACATGACAATGACTTCACTGTACTCCTTCACAGTCATCAGGGCGCCGTATTCACAAAGAATCTTAGGGCCAAAAGTAGCTCCTAACCTGCGGATTTAGGAGTAACTCGTAGAAAAAGTGTCCGCATCAGTCCCAAATTTAGGACTCCTAAATTTTTCGCCTAAGAGTATTTCACAAAGCATTTTAACGCTAAAACTAGCTCCTAAACATGAAAATGGTTAGGAGTAGTCAGGAGGATTACTAAAACGCTAAGAGTAAAATTCAAGAGGAAATTCACAGATGGCTGCTGCCGGTAATCCACGGAACCGAATCAATGTTTGGGCAAACTTTAATCATGCTGAGCTTTTCTGACCTGCACTAACATCACTGATGAACAGAAATAACTCACTGGACATCAAAGAGCCGAGACAACCAATCACAGTGTCAGGAAACATGACATCATCCATAGCAACAGGGGTCAACTCCGCCCTTTCTCTTAGCTTAAGAGTCCTCTCAGCTCCTTAGTAAAAGTTACTGTCAGCAGCTTTGTGAACAGGTTTTAAGAGGGAGCTCTTAGTTAAAAACTTTTAGTGGTCCTCCTAGTGGAGAGATAAGATTTTTTGTGAATACGACCCCAGATCTCAATCCAATAGAGCACCTTTGGGATGTGGTGGAATAGGAGACTCTCATCATGGATACACGGCCGACAAATCTGCAGCAAGTGTGATGCTGTCATGTCAATATGGAGCAAAATCTCTGAGGAATGATTCCAACACCTTGTTGAATCAGTGCCATGAATAATTAAGGCAGTTCTGAAGGCAAAAGGGGGCCCAAGCTGGTTCTTGTGAGGTGTAACTAATAAAGTGTCCAGTGAGTGTATTTTTCCCATGTCAGTATAATATTAACAAATCAAAAAAAAAAGCTGTAAAATGTATTAAGTAAAGAGAAAGTACACTTTTAACAAATTTCTTTGATTAACAAAGTGTAAGTGTCCACTGTAATGTTGAATGAAAACTGAAGTACCTCAGGAGTTCCACCTACAAAAGGTCACTGAGTGAGTTCACATGAAGTGTGAGCTGAATGGCGCCCTGACCTGCATCATTGTCTTCTATTAGCTTTAATTAGGTCTTTAATAAGGACAGTGACACACTATGCCAACCCTTATTAGGCTGCCACAATAATGCATGATCCCTGGCCTCACAGTCAAACGACCCACTCTTGTAGGAAAACTGCAAACTTCATTTGGACTCCATTTATGCAGAAGCACACCCCAAAGTTCCTTCACACTAACCCTCAAATCCCCAACATTTAATACTCTGCAGGTTTCTTTTGTCTTAAAAAGCTGAAAGTTTAGGAAGTTTTCAACTTTCTTCTTGTTTTCTTCTTCTTCTTCTCTTTATTGCTTTAGAACTTGAATGGAACGCACAAAACAACCTGCTCAACTTTGTGCAAATGGCATGGAAATCAAGATGAGACGTGCGCACAAAATGTGACGGAGTCTCGACACTTTTTTTCATGATGCATAAAGTTTCGCTCGTGCAATTCAAGGTTGTGAATAATGCCTTTCCACGGAACATTTTAATTAAAAAACATCCGTATATGGCAATTCTAAGACTTATGGTGAAATTTATCCCATCCTCCCCCTCTAAGCCAAAGTAATTCTACTGCGATGCAACGATGCCTTAGTTTCCTTCAAGGAGATCGCTGAAAGCAGTATTAATCATTGTCTGGTGCTGTCCCACCTTCCCTGAGTGTTTTGCATCCTGCAACATCACTTTCAAAGGCTACCTCCAAACTGGGCGGGTGACAAAGTGGTTCTAAAAGACAAGCGGCGCCAAGCATATGGCAGGGTGCTGGTGGTGAGGGGGGGGGCATTCCTTAGCAAATCCTACAAAGATAAAGAAAACGAGGACTGTAGTTTGAAAAAAAAGATGCAAAGACAAAGATTATCATCTAGAGATGCACACTTTCTGCACTTTGCCAACACTCCTCACTAACTCTCATTTGGTGAATTTCCCTTCCGTAACACAGAAGCTTGCTTCTGCAAACTAAGACACAAACAAGCAGCTAATGATGCTTTTTTCTGCAGCTTTTGTTGTGAGCCGACTAACTGACATAATAAAGCACGGCGCCCTGACCCGCGCACAAGCATTAATAAATCAAACACCAATTTCGTGGTAAGTATCTGGCGAGTGTTTGCCTCGCAAATAAACGAACGCCTCGCCGTGCTCCTGTTTCCTGGCCGCCTGTGATTGGTTCTGACAGATATTCAGGGTTTTGCCGAAGTAATTAGAGAGCCTCCGGGTGTGAACTGTGGAGAGGCCTTCAGTGCTGGGGAACTTCACAGCCTTTCCTCTCCGTCTCAGGTAATTGCTAGCAGCTGCACCGCCAGAGAACGGAGACTAAAAGAACCTTGCATCGATTCCCCTCACCCCCCCCACCACCACCACCTCCTCCTCGTTCGTGCCGACACAGCATCCCTGATGCCTCAGATCCTGCAGACCACTCAGATGTACCTGATGCTGCAACAAGCTGGAGCTGCTGCTGACAAGTACCCAGGTGACTACAACCAAGTAAACATTACACATTTTGTTTATTTACAGTATCCTAAAGGGGTAACGGCATAGAGTTTAAAAGCAAAGAGGAAGGGAAAAAACAGTTTTGTTTTTCTATGAAAGGAAAATCCGCCCCCACTTCGTTCCCTCCAGAGGAAAACAAAGGGAGTTAAAGAGCATGTCCAAACAAGTGTTCATCACCCCCTACAGGTTCACAAGGGCCTGTGGAGCCTTGGGCCACTTAAGTTCTCTGTCAGAGTTCTCGTACCTTCTTGATTCTTTGTTTTGCTTTCAGTTTACCGCACACGTCGCACTTTGCCCAGCCGTGTATTTTGCAGACAACAGAAGCACACAAGTTAAGGCATTCTGTTGGAAAATGTCAGAAATGTAAGCACCAAAAGTGCAGATGCAATTAAGTCAAATTTAGACCAGTTTTTATTTTGGCAAATAAAATATTCCATATATAGAATTTGCACAAATTTAACCAAAGTTTGGACATTTGTCAATCCAGCCACCTTTTCCACCATCACAGTCTGATTTTCTCTGCTTCATTTCATCTTTTGCTGGTAAATGTGCAGCTTTTTAAAGATTTCTTCCCAAATGCTGCTATTTCTGTTCATCATTCCCATATTGATTTCAGAAACTTAGACAGACAGGAGATTGGCTTTTGATGGGAAGAAATGTTTATTTGGTCTTATTTCTGTGGGGCTTTGTTAACCATTGAACAAGTTAAAGGACAGCATTTTGTTTCATATAGGCATACAAAAATAAAGGCAGAAGTCTTACTGTATAAATTGGCCTAGTTCTGCTGTCACACTATGTGCTTTTTGCTGTTTCCTGTCATTCCAAGTCATCATTTTATTGGCATTGCTGACATATCAAAGGCACAGCAGAATCCATACAGTCTTTGTATTATGAGACAAAAGTCACAACACTAAAGCTTCACAAAGGAAACTGACAGAAATATTGTGACAACATAAAAATAACACACAGTAGTGAGTCATCAAGTGTGATGGATGGAAGCTATATCCTCATAGTTATCTAATGGATGCTGAGATATTTGTGCCTGATCTTACTTTGAATGTGCTGTATCAGGAGTTTTTGGCTTCGCAGGCTGCCTTTGCGAGCTATTTTTCCAAGTTTAAATTAGTTTTGATGCAAAAAGGAAGATCCCCCAATCAGTTGCTCATCCAATAAATTCAAACTAAGATCCACAGATCCACATCCTCAGGTAAAACTGAAAAAAGCTGGAGGGACGCCATCACAATCCATGCAGCCAGACATGCTTCTGATTAGTGCTGTGCAGAAAGAGGGACTCAGGGCTACGATCAAGGTACTGTGGACATTAAAATGTTTTTTTTTTTTTAAATCAATTCTTTCCGGTGGTTCTGGAAGAAGGTTACCAGTCATTGCAGTTCATTGTGTTTGTATCACAGATACAAAAAATGCACAAAAAGAAAAGTTAGAAAAAGTTGCTGGTGCAATATCCACAAAGTGCACCTGTATGGTTCTATAGCTTTCTAGATTTTCCAAATCAAACCCACATTTACGAGCAAAAGAATGTGTGGACAGTAGGAGAAAAGGTGAAATGCATTTCATATCCTCCGGTTGCATATCCCCAGGTCTTCAATATGCCAACAGGTTCCATTCTTCTCCTAATGACTTGTTACATTTATGCACTATTTGGCATTTCTGAAGGAAAGATTGATAGTCTGATAAAAAACTATCAGTTTGGACACATTGAAGTCAGTCTTAAAGCATTGTTGTTGCCTGTGACAAGAAGATAGAAACTGACAGAAAGCATGTCTGACACCAACATCCAAATATTTGAAGGCAAGTGTTCAGACTGCTTATAGTATTTACATCCTTGGTGACAGAACACATCAAAAATATGAGTTTTCTTGATGTGAATTAAAGCAATTCCTAAGGGTCTTTAAAAAGAAAAAGAAATACATGTATCCTTTAAAAAAGCAAGATGAAACTGAATTGGATAACAGAGACCTAAATGACAAGAAAACAGAGAGCATTGTGATATACAGTAACAATAACAAAAAGCTTAAGTGTCAAACAAAGGAAATAAAGGGAAACATAATGCAATGCTTCACTTCACATAAACCCATCACATCAGCCTTAATCCTCAAGGAAAAGTGACATGTCATTCTAAAGTCAATTATTGAAAGAGGATGCTCATTTTTCGAAGGTTTACCTTGTGCTGCGTAAGTATAGATTACATTTTCTACAAGACACGAAATGATATTGTGAAGAATCTCTAAAACATTGATTTTTTTCTCTCTTTTTAATTAAAATCACAGACTTGTCATATTGTCAACACGTTCCTCTTGTTTCACCAACTGGTACCACTTTCTTTCTTCCTTCCTTGCTGAGAAAGCATGTGAAAGGAGGTGAATTGTCAGGAATGAAATATAATAGTGGAATGACAACAGGAAGAGGTGTTTTGGCATTTCTCAGCCACTGAAAATCAGCACTACTATTATAAGTCACAATGGCTGTATAGAGGCACAGTAGATGCTCATAACCTAAAACAATCTGAGCCTTTCTATTTCACATCCCTTCAGTTCTTTCATTTTAGTTCCTTATTTGCTTTTTCATTGATATTTCCTTAAATACAGAACTATACAGTATGTATATAGAGTAATGTGAATGCAGCATCATTATTTCATGCTTAAACTCTACTACCAATGCATAGGAGGCTGTTCACTATGAAGGGATACATTGCTTAGATGTGACAAAAAGTTTGAACTCCTATAGGATGCTAAAGCAACTCAAATATTGATCTTTTTGTAAACACATCTGCATTTCCATTACAGCTTTTTTGCAAAATAAAATCAATATTTCCAAAATTTCGACATGGTACAATTGCGATTTGCAGGTGTTCCCATTGACAGGTGTTTAGCCCAAAAGCCGTAAGTCCTGCGAGACATACAAAACATTTTGCATTTTGGAGCGTTTCACTGTGGTGCTATCAAGGATGGCAGTTATATTTTTCTCTTTAATAATTTATTAAAAGATTTCCATCTCCTCTTCGGCCCGTACATACTTCACATGAACTGGTCATGTGACATAGGGGGAAATAGTGGGTAAGGGGAAAAAACGCGACAAAAGTGTTACCATTACACTTTTGCAATATACTTCTATATCGACACATCTGAAAAACCACCTCATGATGGCGTAAAAATTATCATTATTTTTTTCAAAATTTAGGTGTTTCAATTACCAGTTTTGTGTTGCGATAGGTCACGTTTTACACAATTCTAATGGTAATGGAAATGATGCATGGACACATCTCAAAGTTATTAATCTCAAAGTGTTTACTTGGTGTACCACATCAAGTGGTGTACCACAAGGGTCAATACTTGGTCCATTGTTTTCACTGTACATGTTGCCCTTAGGCTCTATCTTTAAAAAGTTCAACATTTTCACTGTTTAGCTGATTATATCCAGGTTTATCTGCCTGAAGAATCTGATAATCCTGATTTATTGGAATCTTTGTTCTTCTGTTTAAAGGATTTGAGGAACTGGTTTAACAATATTTTTTATACATTAGAATCAGTTAGTCTTAGGATAGATTTTTTCAAGTCTTGAATAGAATGGCTCGATCATACTCAGGTGACCTTGTTCATATTCACACACCAGTTAGAACACTAATGTCCTTGAATCAGTTGAATCGAGACATTCCCAAATCCAGGCTGAAAAGTCGATGAGACTGTCTCTTTTCTGTTCCCAGTTAGACTTCCCATCAATGTTAGATCAGCAAAGACTCTGACTGCTTTTAAAACCTTATTAAAGAATTATTTTCATTCACTGGCTTTCAGTTCTATTCAACATACAGCACTTTGTACTTAAGTTTTTAAAGAACTTTGGTTTGGCTTCGTTTCTGACTTGGTAGCTACATGTCTTGTAACTACACACTCACCAATTCAGCTTTATTTGTATAGCGCTAATTCACGACAATGTCATCTTAAGGCACTTCACAGACAATCAGTTTGATCAGTTGTCATCAGTTTTATGAGATACATTGTGCTTGTACTGGGTTATACCCCATTTTTCCTTTAGAAATGCTCTAATTCTTAGTATCATAGATTCAACATGGTGTTGGAAACATTCCTCAGACATTTTGGTCCATGTTGAAATGATAGCATCACACAGTTCTTGCAGATTTGTCGGCTCTTCATCCATGATGAGAATCTCCCTTTTCACCACATCCAAATGGTTCTTTATTGGATTGTGATCTGGTAACTGTGGTAACCACTGGAGTAGAGTAAACTCTGTCATGTTCAAAACAACAGATGATTCCCGCTTTGTGACATGGTGCATTATCCTACTGAAAGTAGCTATCAAAAGATGGATGGCCATAAAGAGGGTGGACATGATCAGCAACAATACTCATGTAAGTATTGGCATTTAAATTATGCTCTAATGATACACAGGTGCCAAAACTTGATTTAAAGTACATTCCTGAAAACCATTATCGGGTATCGGTCCAATACTATGTGCTTGTACTCCTACTTTGACAGTAATTCATTGTTTTGATTGATTAAAGCTGAAGCTGTTCATCCAGTTTTCTGCTTGACATTATTCAATACCTCCCATTTTCTAACAACTTTTGATGATAAACTTTCCATCAGGTTCTGCATAACAAACCATCATGACTTGTTTGGTTAGATTTCAAATTTAGTTAAGAACATTACAACAGCAAAAAAGCCAGCAATTGTTCGTAAAACCGATCGTACTCTCATCTTGGAGTGGTCATAAATTCATTTTCAGTTGGATTTTTACAGTAATCTGAGTCCAGATGTTTATATCAAATTTCAAAGTTCCTTTTGCCTCACTGTCAAAGCAACAGACCAACTAATTACGGTCTGATCCAGCATGTGAAAGAAAATACCCAAGACAGAGGACATTGTTTGGACCTAGTCATCTCTAAAGGTCTGAATATCTCGAAGGTCGTGGTGATGGACGTTGCTCTGTCTCACCATTCCTGTGTTTTCTTTGAGAGTGCTGTTACTGTCAACAAAAATGTCCAAACAGAGGT
>JAOXYM010000026.1:5435552-5449898 GCA_028567055.1 Leptatherina wallacei | reverse complement strand
TATCTTCTATAAAGTTTAATTATTTGTTGTCAACTTTTCTCACGTTAAGGACAAATAATTGGAATCTGTAAAGTTGATTTTATAAGTAAAAAAAAAAAAGCCTCTGTTTCACTTATAATTTTCCTTTTTTAAAAGCTGTGGTTTTACTTGAGCAGTATTAGTATGGTAAACTAATGCAGCCTTTTATATACTGATCAAAATTATTAACCATGAATTAAAGTTTTGGAACCTTAGAATACACAAATGTTTCAAGGACATGTGAATATGAGTGGACTAAAGTGTGTGTGTGTGTTGATAAAGCTTAATCAGAAAGAGATTTATGTATGGCAGAAGCCTCCACAAATTCAAAACCTTAACGTTAAAATTAATGCATTTAAATCAAATTAACATCTATTTTCTTTGATTTTCAAATGGTAAATAGACACCTTTTCCAAACTCAAAAGTCCAAATTAACATCTTTTCCACCTCAGACTATACCTCCCCTTGTGACTGACATTTAATATTTTTATCTTCAGCTGCATTTGTTTCATTTTGCTCTGAACTTCTCACCACAAGACTAACTAATGATGTAACAGCCGAGACTTCTGTTACCCAGCGTTGAATCGTTGAAGTTATTAACGAGTCAAACTTTTGTAACTAAAGTGTTGGAATTCAAAAGGTGAACTTGTTCAGTCGTCATCTGGCGACCTCTTGAGATTAAACCACAATCAAGCGCTCACAAGTGAAATCTTCTTGCTCAAATGTGTCTTTGTGTGGGAGTATGGAGGGAAACGGCAATGCAAATGCTCATATTCACACATTCATGTAATCCGACTGACCCCTGAGTTCAGGTGAAAAAAGCTGTTGCGTTTTTCTTTGGAAATGAACCAAATAACTTTAGATACACACAGCTGAATCAACCCGCGTGAACTGTGCTAACCCAGCTAATCTTCATCTAAGCATTCTCAACAGAGATATCTTTTTCTAAAATGAATTGGAAAGGAAGGGATAGGGAGATGAAGAAGAGGACGTGCGAGCGTAGCAGCTTGCAGTGCTGCATCTAGTGTCTTCACCCTTGAGTGTCAACAGGTGAAAGTGGGCGATAACGCTGTTTGATGTTGCCAGACAGAATTTTTACCACCCAACTTCACTTCTTCTTCTCCTAGACCTCTCAGACATCAAAGCCCCCCCCCCCTCTCCTCCCTTCTCTATCTCTCTCTTCTCACTTTAATCCACTGCAGCAGAGCCCTTCAGTTCAAAGCGCTCAGGAGCAACCCCTCCACACTCAAAAAACTGCAACCCAAACTTTTTCCTTCAACCCCCCCCCCCCCCCCCACCACCACAACCTCCCTCTGCTGAGTAGCAATTACAGCTCTGCTAGCGCGCTGACCAGCTCCCGCTATTAATTAATCCCACAAAGAGCGTTCATTTCCTGGCTTTCTCAGATTGACAAGAGATGAAGGGGAGATTGGGAGTGCATGTGTGTGTATGTGCGTGTGTGTGTGGGGGGGGTGGGAGGCAGAGATGCCTGTTTCAAAGGCAATTCAGCCTGACCAAGCCAAAGGGAGCAGAGGAGAAGAGAGTAAAAAAGGGATATGAGAAGAAAGACTGCACTCCTAAAGTAGGTGAAGGTGGCGGGCACATTTGATACAGGGCCCTACTTGAATGTGATTGAATGCTTTGTAGCCGAGGGCTCTTTGCTAATCTTTACCTGCACAAAAATTCACAGCGCTGGAAAATGCCTGCTGAAGGGCCTGTGAGTTGAGAGGCTTTGGCCTGGGTGGGCGAGACAGTTGGAAAGAGGTTTCATGTCCTGCCTGCCTCCCCTCTCACTTCCTTCTTCGGCCATTGGACTTTATTCTCCCAAAGAAAGAAGGCTCCCTTTGCTGTAACGGACAGTTTGTCGAGTGGGTGGCTGGAGGAGGGATGAAACCCTGCCGGATGAAAGGAGAGAAAGTAGCTTTAGAGAGGATGGAGTGAGTGGAAAGGGTGGGGCTGAAGAGGAACGTTGCCAGGAAGAGAGGAACAAATGACAGAAAAGGGATTTGGATGTTTCATTCATGTCCTGTGCGCTGTTAGGTTTGAATGGTGTGACACAATCTAATGGCTGGAAAGGGCTTTTTTTTTTTTCTTTCTTTCTTTTTTGTGAAGGGAAGTGTTCGCATTATTCCCAGGGTGGTCATCTTAGAAACTCTACCTGGATGAGCAAATACAAGCCAGCTGCATCCTGCTGTCAACAAGTCCAACTTGACCTCACCCTCCAAAAAAGACAGCACTGTGTGAGCATGTTCTGTTATAGATTAACCTCTCCCTTCACCTCCGTGGCTTCTCACTTAGAACGGCCTTAAGCACATTTGGTTTCTGACATAGTCGGTCAGCACATCTTAACAGTCGGAGTTGACCCTTTGAGACTCCCGTTAAAAACAAATATTTTCTAGTTTTCCTACGCTACGCTTTAGATTGACCGGTCTATTGCTGGGAGTCTCAAGACATGTCACAATCTCATTATGATTTTAGAAAGTTGCAATACGATTGTGCAACAGTCATCCATGCATCTCTATGCAGCTTTATAACAGCCTGCATTTAATCTACTGCTAATATCTTTTACAACAAAGCACATCATTGGATGTTGTATCTTAGCTCCAAAGTGCGCAACATAATATGTCCTAGCTAGTTATAGTTGAGTTAGAAGTTTTGGAGTTGCGTTTACGCTTGAACGTCGCTTACTCGATGGCTCTGTGTCTGTTTTTTTCCACAGCTGTGGAGCAATGATGTGGTTTCTCATGTTTGTTGTGCTTTCATATACGATCTTTAGAATGTAGAGGGTATACTGGTAAAATCCCGCTTGAGGTTCATGGAATCTTCACAACCATCAAAAAATACTTTTTCCATTAATTACTTTGAGACAGTATTTATTTATATATGTATTATAAATCTGCTTCGTCGGATATATCCTTGACCATCCGAAGTCTCCTTTGTGTTTAACAGAAAATAAGTCAAATAAAGAAACTACATAGGCTTTATTTTCCATTCAAATCTCCACAGAATCAACACAGAAAGACAATTTTAGAATGTGAAATGATAAATTACCCTTTTTTCTATTTTGTTCAGATTTAAGATAAAGCCCAGCTGTGTGATTTTGCAGAAATGTTAAAAATCTTAAAGTCAAGCTATTTTTGGACCATAAACGTGTAGGTGGTACTATTGTTGTACACTAAGATTATTTGTTTGTACAAATTGTTATCTCTGTGTTAAATTTGAGAGGTCAAAATGTAGCTATCCAAATATATAGAAAATTTAAAAATTGAAATTGAAAAAAAGAAAACAGTTCTTGCGGACCATTTGAGCCCAACAATTATACTTTCTGATCTTAATATGAGGAAAAACTGAGAGATATTGTCTCTTTTTTTCACAGCTGAAGAGCTTTAACGTGGTTTTTCTAAGAGGTTTTACTCAAAGTCAGTTTTCCATTGAGCCAGTCCACTTTCTTTTACAAAGTACAATTACTGAAGAAAAATAGAAACCCAGTGCAACACCAGGAAAACCTCCACTCACCTGATGAAGTATCAATATTTCACACCATCAATTTCTTTGAAGGTGGTTGATTGAGGGCCAAAACTTCATTTTCAGATGTTGCAATCAATACAGTTTTCAAATATTAAAGCATAGCCAGGTTCTCTTTGTTTGCATCCATGGGGGATGCTGTTAAAAGTCTAAAAAAAGAGATAGCCAATGCTTCCTTGCGTGGTTTTAAAAGAGGTTTTTTGAGAATCGAGAACACCAAGTGGGCAGCGAAGCTAACACAAACCACGAGATCAGTGTTTTAATTACCATCAACTTCTGCTTTACAGTGGTGATTTTACCTCTTGCATATGTGACATTAAAAATTCAGATTCTTATGGTTTATATGGAGTCTGAAATATTATCATACCACTCCTCCACAGCTTAACCTTTCTTATATAAATGCTCCCAAATTTCACATATGACCCAATGCGCTACAGGCTTTGATGCTTTCCAAAAAGTGCAGCAGCTTCATGACTTTTGCCTTGTTCACTGAGTAAAATCACATGTTAGCAGCAGATCATGTTTCCCCTGCACTGGCAGGTGTGAGAGGAGCAAAAAAAAATCTTCAATCGAGTGAGTGGAGAATTTGAATATTCAGCCAGTGCAAAGAGACAAGGGGGTAAGGGTAGAGGCCGTTTCCACTGACCCCAAATGTCTGCAGGTTCAGTACTTGACGCACTCTTCGTGCAAGGCCAGATGTTCTCTTGCAAAAATACCTGAACTATAACACACACATGCTTGGCAACGTTTAGAGGAAAAAATGCTTGAGCTGCTTGTTTTTATATCATTCATCACCCTGATGTCAGAAGTCATCCTATCCCACTTGTTTTTATAAATGAATGGCAGCAATACCCTGGAAATGAATGGCCACTCCTGATTGGATGTGATCTCCGTTTCCTGTTCTATGTGTGGTCAGACCTCAGAGTTTGTTTATCTTTTATTAAGGCAGAGACATTTTCTAATTCTTTTCTGGGATTTCTACACTTCACCGAGATCTATCTGCGAGTCCGTCGGATATGTTTTCACACATGGTGGAGCTGTCAGTTTACCAATAGTCTGCTTCGTTGTGAGATGCTCCTGCCGCTACCACACAATCTGGGCTGGCACTCAGAGAAAACAGAGCGCTTCCTTTTGGATAATTTGTTCCTCAGGGATGGACTTATGAGCTATTAACAGACTTCTCTCTGGTGTTCGGCCATGATTGTAAGAAAAACTAACACTTTAAAAACTTAATTTTCCCTCCTTGTTTGGTCAACCTGATTAGCAGACTGCTAATTCTCCTCCCAGATGCAATTAATCACATTGACACCTGTACACCAGGCTTTCTTGGCTTTCATTCTCACTTTCTTTCTTACATCTACAGTCTGTTATTGTCATCTTGTTGAAGTGGTTTTTTAGATAATTAGGGGTTTAAAAGGGTTGCAGTTCATATCCACAGTGATCATTCAGGTTGGGCTGCAGGAGGACATGAAAAGTACAAATTTAATACACTTCAATACTTTGTCTTTGGTCGCCTCTCAAAAGTCAAGGTGTATTTGGTGGGATTAATTCCAGCATGATATAAGACTAATTGTGTTCCTCTGGTCTCTTTAGGGCTCATTTAAACACACATAAAACATAGTCTTGTGTATTCATTTTGTGTGTATTTCAGTACACTTTCAGAGCTCAGATGCATACCACAAACAGCAGTACCACTGGAAATCATGGGGGCAGTGTTGTGCAGTATAGAATTTGAATTTAAATTCAAAACATTTTTGTGACCTTTGTTGTATAATTCATGGCTAAAGACAAATAGAGCTAGCCCTACATGTGCTACACTCATGTGTTTGTGTGAGACTTAATTAGCAGCCGGTACATTTCTGTGGGAATCTTGGAGAAATTAATTGTTGGTGCTATACTTGTATATTTTTCTTTTATTCAAGACTCACTTCTGGTAAATTTAAGAAAATGACCATTTTTAGAGTAATTACACTGTGTGCCACGAGTTTGGAAAACAAATTAGCCAACAGGCTAACAAAGTAGTTGCAGTCACACTGATAAAATTATTCAGCTAAATGTAATTGGATGTAATAAGCCGATAGTATTGACTATTTTGCTTTGGCTTTAGAGGTTTCTATGCTTTTTTTTGCATTGAACAGTAGGAATTAGGTCCATTTATTACAAACACTATAGAAAAAAGAACCACTGTGCAAAGATCTAATTAGAAGTGAATGTTCTCCAACATATAAGTGACTGTATACAGCTTTAAATTTTACGGTGGATGTTTGTAAACATAATTGTTAACCTGTCTTCTTGTAAATCACATTTTGGCTCAAACATGTGCGAACAAATTCACAAAGTCGCCATCAACTTCAATAATATACAGAAGGAATGAGAAATGAAAGTGCTTGTTTCAGAGAGTGAGTGAACTGAAGTGTTTGATAAAAGAACAGCCCTGCAAAAGCAACTCTTATCCAGTCCCAACATAAAGATGTAGAGCCATGGTTGCTGAATGTTTCAAATGCCCCATGTTAATCATGAATAGATTTGCTACATCATCCATGATACTGTCACTCACAGATCATTATCTTTGAAAATGCAAAGGATTCTTGAGTTTTATATCGGAATAACTGGCACCTGCACGCTTCACGTTTTATGCTAAGTCTCTTTCAAACTCAACTGTCCAAAAGTGCATTGTGCGGAAAATTACTTGATCGTCGGCGGCCATTATTATCTGAGCCATGTAATGTGGAGGTTAATAATGCTAAATGAACTGAGTTGTTCTAAGTTGTGCGGGCATAAAAGTCAACTCAAACTTCTGAAAGTTCATTTATGAATCTAAAAAGTTATTCTGTTACAAATGTCACCCCTTAAATTAATGCTTGCACTAAAAATGCTAATCTAGTCACTGTTTCAGCGGTATCAGAGTTGCTGTTTGCTATCACAACTTTGGTATGTAATTGGAAAGAGCTTGCTGCAATTTTTTTTTGTCAAAATTAAATTTCATTGAGGTTTTGTTGGATTCATTGTGAAATATGTCACCCTCCGGTATTCGACATTGCAGCCCTGCTGTTGTCTGAGGGGTCAGGGGGCCAATCTGGGCATCCAGAATGCTATGGAAGCCCAATGTGACACTGCACCTGTCTTGCATTTCAGTCCTCGTAACCCAAACCTCGCACCAGACCTCTCCATCAAAGAGCTCGGCCCGTGCTGACTCACACGCAGCAACAGCCAGGACATCTGTGGAGTTTTGGCAGCCCGGGCATGTGCATACATGCATGCGTGTCCAGACAGTGTGTGAAAGACCCCACATTCCAGCCAACACTGACTCTAACTCGGGCTGTGTTTGGCCGGCGAACCACTGGGAGCGGCGCCACTGTTACAAGCAGTGGCCGTGTTATGGAGGCCTGCGGCTGCATCCGGGGAATCACTTTTACAGAATCCTGAGAAAAAGAAAAAAAACCTTAGAAATCCGCTCACACCCACATTTACTCACTCGTTTTTTATTTTATTTTATTTTATTTTTTTGTCTGTGTCACACTAAAAACTGGCACACACGTAAATACTTAACACATAGGCGCCCTCCATTGCATGAATATTCATTTGCAACTGTGATGAGCTGTGACATGCTTTCCTGGCAGGGCCCCGGGACCACATGGTTGGGGTGTTAGAGGAAGAGAAAGGCCGTGTCAGAGCGTGTTACCCAGACCTGCCTCATTCAATTGGATCCAACCACGATGGTTGAATTTCTCAATCTCAGATGGATTCCAGACTTTTCCTTCAAGCCGCTCCTCCCCTTCCTTCACTCTTTGATTTCAAAGGAAGGACCAGTTAAGGCTGCAGGGCCATCTATGCATGTGTGTGCACATGTGGACGCTTAAGAAAAAGAACCAAACGATGAAAAGGTGCACCTTCCTTTCTTTTGGGGTAAATTTCATCCGAGGTAGCCCACTTTAACGAGTCGTTGCTTTTGTGTGCCGTCGGCACGGGGAAGCTGGCATGGTTGATGATGGTGGAACAATGCCGCCTTTCCACGGCTGCCCATTGTGCACAGATCTTTGCATTGTTCGATCCCTCCTCGCCCCCTTCGCCGCTCACACCCAGCCAACTGGCACAGAGATGGCAGAGCCGTTGACAAGGTTCACAATACCCCCTCTAGTCAACACCACAATAGAGGAACATGGACACAGGCACCTCTATGGCGTAAAAGAGGCTGAGGAGGGGATACTGGGGCCTCACAGGCAGGTGTTGCTGCCAACGTCTCTGAAACGTGTTGGTAGCTTTCAGTGCTGACAAGGGGCTGGCAGAGAGGTTTCTTCTTTTAAAATCCACATTGTTCAAGGGGGACTCTAGAGGATAAGTGTTTGTGTGCTGTTGTTTTTTTTTTCCTTCTCCGAGATGGGAAGCTTAGTCTCACACACATGCAGGGGGACAGAAGCACAAACACACCCTAGAAAATCCAACATTTCCTGCTCCCTGTTTGCCACGTTTTATTGCCTTCTTCCTCTGACTTTAGACTTTTGTCAAGGCTTATCAATAAGCATGAAGTGGCAGATTCACATGTGTCGGCAAACAGGAGAGGTTTATTTTCCGAGAGGCAGAATGCTGGGGTATTTCAATGCTGAGTGACAGTGTGCACTCCTCAAGTCGTGATACGCTGTTTGGAGCAGGTTGTGGTGTTTGTGTGGGTGCTCTTACGGTACCTGAGGCGCTGGTTTGTCATTTCACAAGGAGCTTTAGTGTCTCTGGGAAGCTGCAGATGGGTTACACAGAGCTGAAGAGCGTGTGGCAGCCTTATCAAGATCCCTGCAGGTCCTGTGAACGACTGTTGTTTCCCACTGTTTCACTATTACTGATCCATACATGTTTATCCTACTTCTGCTCTACACACGTCAGTGATACATCCTGTTTTAACCGTTATGACACGTGGGTTATCTCACCTTCGTCACCACGTCATGTGGCCAGATTTTCTAGGTGATTCACTTCTATTTAATGTAATAATGCAGTAACATTCCAGTTTGGTAAGTCATTACAAAATGCTGTTGATTTTTAGAACTCATTTATGCTCCATTTAAGTTCGAGAATCAGTGAGTGTATGTCAAATGTTGTCAAATGTCACTCCTCACATACTCCCATGCATCCTTTGGTATGGTTGTTAGGTAAAACATCCAGTAGAGGGCAGTACGCAGCTCAGAGGTCATTTCTGATTTCCGACAACAGTTTAAATAGCGGGATAGCAAACGTGTCGACAATAGAGGAGGACAATAGAAAATGTACATTTGCACAAAGAGACACAAAAAGAGGCAGCACAGTAGTCTGTGTGGCCATTAAATACATCACAACGTCTTCTTTGTTCCTCTCTCTGGTTGCATGGGAGCTATACTGCACAACACTGCCCCCGTGGTTTCCAGTGGTACTGTTCTGTTGGTTATGTCCTGGTACGTACCTGCAAAGGAAGCGGAAGACGGACAGAAGGCTCCGTCTGTATGCATATTTAAAATTTGATCTTAAATGAGCTCTCAAACATCACTCATGGACTTCATTTCTTTTCCATGGAAAAATAACTTGATACAGGAGTATTAAAAAAAATTGATTGAAAGGCCTTTCCGTAGGATCAAAAGGAGTTGAGTGAAATCATGTCAATGTTTGCAGTGATCGCTTGGCTAAAGGTTTGTAAATCACTTCATGCTATTCTGTTATGTTGTGGCTAAATTAAAGCTCATTTGGATATGAAAGCATTTTACTCATCAAGCATGTCGTGACTAAGAAGCCAAGGTCAGCTCAAGTTTTTGCTTCATTCATCAGGATGTCCTTGCTACCTTTATGATAAGGAAAACATAGACTGGACTCTTATGAAGAATCTAGGCCATGATAGAGAGAACCAGATGCTTGCAGTTTGTTTTTTATACCAAACACACTGAAATGTTTTTTTTACATGAGCAGAAGAAATTCTGTTTGATCTTCTTTTGTTTTTGTTGTACTTTTTGCTCTATTTTGTTATCTACAGCACACTTTTTATATTAATAGAAAGGGTTTAAGGATCCATCCAGGAGCAGCTTGTGAGCTATTCTCTTCCTCATTTTGTTGTTTTGTGCATCCTTCCATGCTCCTTCCTTTCATGACTGTTATGCATAGGAGCTGCTGTGGTAAACATCCCATAGCATCACAGCTTTTTTCTTATTTTCTGTTATTTATTTATTTATTTAGTTTAATGCCAGGTTGCAATTTAGAAACTTTTCACCCATGGACGCGCAATGTCAAATGTTAATGTATGTTCTTGCATAAATTCTGAGGAGTTTTCCTGTCAGTCGACGGCTGTGTGTGAATTTCATTACTGTCAGGGAAGCAAACAGCAGGCCTGTGGCAGCTCCAAGATGGTTTTGATGTCGAGATGTTTGACTGCTTCGGGTTTTCCAGCAGGGTCGTGGCTGCAGTAGCAGCTTGGATTGGAGATACAGATTTTAACTGACAGCGGTTTAATTATTTTTTTTAAGAGCATGTCTCCTCATGTGGTGGAATTATAAACAATTCAGCCAAAGCAGTTTGAGTTTAGTAGTATTGTTGGTTCTAGAAACTTTTGGGGTGTTTTTTTTTTATTTATTTTTTTTGTCAATTGTTGCCTGCCCTGTGGATTATGAAGACGATATACTGGATAGCTCAGCAACAATTCATAAACGGATATTATGTACAGATATAACCCCTTTGTTGACCTCTTTCCCGACCTCTTTATCCCTAACTGGTCAAGACAGATGTCCACCTTTAGTTATTACTCAGTCACAGGGTTGTGGAATTAATTTGATGATAAGATTTGATGCAATTCATTAGCAAACTGGCTTAAATTAACAAATTTAATTGAACTAATGTGGATCTTTTTTTTTTATTACAATTGGAGAATATCTAATTGGACTTAGACTTTGTCTGTTAAAGTGCCTTGAGATGGCTTTCAAAGAAAGTGATGAAAGGCTGAAATACTCTAAAACTTTGCAGTTATGTTTTGTAATCCACATTTCACTGTTTCCTGCTTTTAAAGAGAACATAAAACATTACATCAGTTGGTGATTGTTACTGACGCACAAGTTATTATTTTTAAAATCAGCGTAGTATCACACCAGAATTATTTTCAGGACATCCCTAATTATCCATTAGACTGAATTTGATTATAAGTAATTGGGTTAAATTAACGAGAATTTTATGACCATTATGTGTATTGAATTGGTTTATTTTTTTTGAATTGGAGTTTATTGAACTTGTTAAATTTATCTTTAAAGTTCCTTCAGACGACTCTGTATGAATGAAGTGAATTGGAATTAATTGAATTAGTCCACACAGTAATATATCCAAAACTATTGGATGGGGCTGAGAGAAGTTTGATATTTTTTTATCATGAATCAGTCTAAAACTGAGTACCCCCTAACCTCATCTCTACCAGAGTACTAGCACAAGATGTTCATTAGAAATCAGCTAAATGTTGAAGGGTGATAGCAAAACAAAAAAAATTCCTGCACTTTATGTAGCACAGAAGGCAGAAAAAATGTCACATTGAGGCAGGAGAGGAAGATGGTGCTACAACCTGGAGACTGGGGATGGATTCTTGAACATGTGACGCATTTAAGACTGCACCTATCTGACATCAGAAGCCCACCTTTAAACAGTGTGATGTTAAAACAAGCGGCATTGAATAAGTTGCTCATCCTGTCCTTGTTTGCAAAAAATCCCAATAAATCTCTGGAAAATGTTTACAATTCTATTGTTGAATTGCTTAACTGTCTTCTGCGAAAGTCATTACATCCTCATCTATCTTCTCCTTGGCCGGCTATTTCCAGGAGCAGATTGCCGAAGTGCATTACGGGAGGTAACTGGAGCTTCCAAAGTAACCCTGTTTACAAAGGTTGTGCTTAGCCATGATTTCTCAGGTCAAAAGAAATTCCAGAAGACTAAGACATTAACTCAGGGATGGGGTATATCAGGACATATATAGTTACTGTTTATCTCCATCATTGGACTTATAAATACACTGTATAGGAGTTTTCACTCATTGTGTGTGTTGTCGTTTGCTGTTGTCCAGCCTCTATAAACTAGCAAGATTTTCATTGCTGGTTGTAGAATGGTATTAAAAAGTGTCAGGATTGAACTCTGACTGGCAACTCTCATTATTTACCAGCTAGAGCAAGATCATGATGTTCCTTCTTGTGTTTTTTTAGGCCGAATTTGCTTTAGTTTTAATCACTGCATAGTCAGACTTTCATAGAATAAGACGGTATTTTGGCCACCACAACTACACCTATTTTCCATGCAGAATGGAAAACACTGACACTACAAGGTTGTCAAATTCAAAAACATCCTATTTTTACCTGATACAGACAAGACAAAGAATAACCGGTAGATTGTTAGCACGCCCCAGCAAACAAACACTAAACAATGAAAGCCTGGTCCACTTTCAAGTTCTGCTTCAAGATTAATTTATCATCCAATCAGTCCATCCCTATGGACCTCCACTCATTCCACATCTCACCCCCCTTCCTTCCTCTTCTTTTCCCCTTGAACCCCTCCTACCCCACCCAAAAGGGTCTCCCCTCCTTTTTGCTGTCAGTTCAGTGGTTTTCAGGGAATTGGTTTCTCTTTGAAATGCATATTCCACAAGGCCCAACACTGGCATGTGTACACTGCTGAGTAATTGTGGAGGCCAAATGTTTAATTACACATGGCAGGCCAAGCAGCAGGAGGCCACACCGCAGCGGGACTCAAAAACAACGGACTAGCTTCTCTTCTGGTCAGACGAGCCAATAACAACCAGCCCCCCCATCAAAAAAACATACTGAGAGTACAGACGGCAGGCTAAGGGGAGAGAAGGGAGGGAGGGAAACTTGCTGTCATTTTTGTGTATCAATGCTAAAGAACTAAAAGGCTCCTACACATTTGTAAAGTACTATATCTTGCTGTTGAGTTGTGTGGCTTTAACAGTTCAGTTCACTGAGCAGTGCAGATCTACGCTACAAGGTGTGCAAACACTTAGCCTGAATATGTTCTGCTGGACAGGCTTAAGCTTTGCATTAGCCTCATGGTGGTCTTTGGTCTTCTCAGCAGGCCTGGGGTTTGTCCTGGTTCCGCTAATGGATCCAGACTGGTCCTGGGGTGCAGGGTGGGGGTAAAAGGGGATGGGCAAGACGAAGGGACTAAGGCCCGATGTCTTTGACCTCTGGGTGGCGGGGTGCCGATGGGAGGAAGTGCAGAGCAGCAGGGGAAGTGGGAGCACCTGTGCAGGTCAGTGGCAGCCCGTCAAGCTTAACTAATTTTGAAATTGACCTCCAACCTCCGTTCCCACGGTGCAACGGGGCGCAGACTGAGAAAAGGTCTGGTTCCTCTTCCAACTTGACTCCTGCTTCTAATTACCGGCTAGAAGAAAGTTGTTATCTGATTAAGCCTCCTTATAAAACCATATCATTGATTGTATCCTTTGCTCAGTGTCGGTACAAATTAGCCCATTAACACACAACAGAGCTGCGGCGAGTGATTTAATAAAATGAAGCTAAAGCCGATAATGGCTGCAGTTCCTTGAGTGGTTGACCCACTGTGAGGCATTAGTGTGGCAGCCTGCCTTCGTCCTTCTCACAGCATATACACACATACAAGCTAAATTAAATGTAAAGTTGGCAATATTAGGAAAAAATCAAAAGGCATAAAAACACTTGGATAATATTGATGGTTTTCCAGCTTGCTGATTGGTTGATTCGGAATGTCATGATCAATAGCGTGATGAATCAGTCTTATCTTAACTTTCTCCGTCATGCAGGGATCCTGACATACAGTAAGTCTGCACACAACTGGGAACATGTGCTTGTCTTGCTACATTTCGATGTGTGTGTGTTCCTGGCTGCCGGTGTGGTCTGTGTATCTGTGCCTACAAGCCGTGGCATGCTCAAACAATCACAGAACGATTAAACTGCTATGGCCCCTCAATTTTCAGCCACACTTGGTGTCACAGGGAAAATCGTCTGGCAATAGGAGCACTGCCACATGTCTGGATGCTACCGGCTCCTGTTAGGAAAGAGAAAGAGAAAATATCCATCTACCTACTGTATTAAGTGGTTCTGTTTTGCAACGTGTATATAAAAAAAAATATATATTTTTCTTTGTGGGCATCAGAAACAACACAATGGATGGATTTCAGGATTTTATCAGTCACAACTTTGGGAAATTTAAAAGGAATTGCTGATAGAATTGGACATACTACAAATAATGCCTTCTAAGTTTTTCTCTTATAAAATGACTGTTTTAATGTAAGAAAATTGATCTTTTGTATTTTTGTTTAAGTGGTTTCCCAATAATAACTGGAAATGGCTGCAGGGCTTAAACAGCGATACCAGCTTGGACCAGTCAGTTAAATAGTTCTGGGATTACGTCATCATTAGACTTCATGTTAATGTCATTTGTCTTTGTTGTGTTTTTAGTTTTTGCATTGACTGTGATTCTCAGGTCCTACACGGGTGTCTTTAAAGGAATAAAAAAAACTCACTGGGAATCAGCCACCGTGTCACTGGAAGAGTATGCATTAAGGTTTGAGGAGAATTTTTAAAGAACCCTTAAGACATACACTCACAGACCACTTTATTAGGTACACCTCAGACCACCTTCTACCTTCAGAACTGCCTTAATTCGTCATAGTAAAGATTCAACAAGGTGATGGAAACATTCCTCAGAGATTTTGCTCAATATTGACATGATAGAATCACACAGTTGCTGAAGATGTGTTGGCATGATGAGAATCTCAAGAACCACCACACCCCAAAGTTGATTATTTGAGCTTTGTGCTTTGGTAAATGATCC
>JAOXYM010000026.1:5416569-5432719 GCA_028567055.1 Leptatherina wallacei | reverse complement strand
ATGGTGGCTCTGTAGAAGTTTGTCAGAAGCTGAGGGGAGAGTCCAGTCTTTTTGAGCTTTCTGAGGAAGAAGAGCCTTTGTCGGGCCTTCTTCACCAGGTTAGATGTATGCATGGACCAAGTGAGGTCAGATGTAATGTGGATGCCCAGGAACTTAATCTTGTCCACCTCCTCCACATGAATGAGGACAGGGATGTGCTTCCTCCTCCTGGATCTTCTAAAGTTTACAATGACCTCCTTGGTCTCACTGGTATTCAGGACACCACTGCGGTAACCTGTTTTGAGAGAAAATTATTTTCTAAGGTACTCCTTAGCTCACGTGGCTGTATTGATCACAGTGACAATGAGACATTTTTCATTTACTTATTGATGATCAAATTCAATAAAAGGATAAGTCCTGACAGATCCTTGCTTAGAAAGACTAAGCTTTTGGGTGAATGCTTCTTTTATACCCAGTTGTGACACCCTCACCAGTCAACTTGTATATAGGTTTTTTAAAACTTTCTGTTTCTTTTTCTCTTATCTAAATTGTATTATTTTTATTCATTTTTAAGATGTTTTGGCATCAAACTCTTGATTTGTGTACATTTTCTGAACACAATGATGTTGTTCAGTGAAGACACTAAAATACTTTCTTTGCACTTGTCATTAAATGTTCAAAATAATTAACAAATAACAGATTTAAGGTTTGGTTGTGTTTTAGAATTTTTTTATAACTTTTCTGGAAGTGAATTTCCTATTTATGGAGGAAATATCTCAATATTTCACATTTCATCTAAATTGGGCCAAACTCAAATTCATTTTTGTGATTTTCTGACATCCACACTCTCTCTTTGGCTCTCATTTTTTTAAATCTGGCCCAGCTTTTTATATAAAAGGGTCCAATTTAAAAAAAAAATGGCTGTGTTTATCAGGAAGAAATACTGGATGTAACATTGGCTGAACTGTAAATACCTTGCTGCTGTTTTTAGTCTCTGTCCACTCCGCAGTGGTGAGTGAGGCTCCCCCACAGTCCTGAAACACTCTGAACATGAGGCGGCACTCAGTGCATGCTGGGTCTTCAGGTCCACAGGGAAGTACAGTTAATGTAAACCAGGGAGGACACAAGAGAGCAGAGTGTGACTCTCTCACCTTAGTAGGTGGAATAAAAAGCTCAAGCTCCAGTAACAATGCAGAAAAATGCTTTAAAATCAAATCTATAATAAGAATTTCTTTGAAAAAGCTCCAGTCACCTGAATATTTCCTGTCACCATGAAAAAACACTTAATGGGTTTAAGCATATGGATGAACTCCTGCAGACAGTTGGACAAATGCAATTTCACATTATCAGGCAAAACATACTTTAGCAATCATCTCATTTTCCACTCTGTCTCCTTCTCACGTTCCTGATCTACATTATTTTCACCTGCCAATATACAATGATCACGTAGCTCATCTGCCAGAGGCAAGATTTATTTGCATAGGGGTTCTCAGGGTGAGTGCAAGGGGCATGATGTGTATGATGTCCATACATTTGGTAACTATATAACTTTTACTTTGCACATCAGCTGCAGCACGTTGACCTTTTTTGCAGATACACAAAATGCAGAACATCCAAACATACATCCGAGGTATTGGTTTAAAATCTGTGGAACAAAGACGGTCTACTTCATCCAAATGCTTGTTAGATTTGAACCCAAATAAGAAACGATTTTTACAGTTTCCATCCAAATGAAATCAATTGTCTGTCCTATTTGAAGTCCATGTCTGCCTCACACTTGCTTTTAATGATACCAGGATCTGCTATCACTAGTTGTCACTGCCATGATTCTGTGACACATTGACAAATCTGCCTAAAACTCAGTCGTTAAAATAAAGAGATTCTTTTTTTCTATAAACCTCTGATACATATAATCTTAGAGTGGTTGTATTTCCCAGCTTAATGTCAAACTGTCTTTGGGCAAAACATCAAACCCCTATAATTTGTCGCTTTGGGAAACGGCCCCTGCTGTTGGTTTCTGTGCCATGAGCCAGCGTATTATTAACCCATCCATCTATTTTCTACCACTTCTGGAAACCAGAATTCCACAGACCTTACCATCTCCTGAGGAACGCTGAAGTGTTCCCAAGTCAGCTCAGAGAAACAATCTCTCTCTCAAGGCCTGTCCCTAGTAGGACATGTCCGAAACACCTCCTCTGGTAGACGTCTGGATAGGACCCTGAGCAGATGTCTGAACCAGTGAATCTTAATGTGAAAGACCTGAAACTGGATTGCTCCCAGGTGAGTAAGCTGATCTTATCCCCAAGGTTGAACCCGGAAACCCTTTAGAAGAAACTCCTGTATTTGTTATATCACCATTTTGGTTATTACAAAGCTTATGTCCATATATGAGGTATGAAACATTTACAATTTTCACACATGAATGCCAAAGATTCTCTGTAAAAAGTCCAGACAGGTTGGACCAATCTTTTTCCATGGGTGCTTCTTATGGAAGCTTTCTGCTGGAGATGTGTTCTCCTTGCTAGAAATGTGGCTGTCTGGAGCGCACAGGAGGCGGCACATGGGAACACGCTTAGAATGGATCACCTGCTGAAGAGCTGGAGACTTTTCTTGCTGTCAGACAGCAGGGTGGAAAACTACTGCTGAAATTCCAGAAGTTGGATTCTCCCCCAACTCTTAAACAAGATCCCAAAATAATCAAAATGCCTTCATTTGAAGCAGCAACTCACTCCTAACCATCGGGACTAAGGTGCAGGTATTGGTTAAGTTTCATCCTGGTAAACCTTTTGACTTATATTACCCAATTATTTGGTCCAGGTTTGGAATAAAATTGTAAATGCTTCCCAAAATTGGAGGTGCTATACAGTAATTGGCTAAGAAAATGTAAGATTTCACTTTTCAGTGAATATGTATTGAGAAATTGGGTATCTAGATTGGCATTTAACAGGTCAGGTAAGGTAAGCTGTTTAAAGTCAACCAGTTTAAACTGTGTGACAGGAGATTTTTTGTCTTTTAAAGCCTAACTCATTGTTAGGATGAAAGGTCATATAAAAGCAATCCTAACCCTAACCCTACTGGATCAGATACGGGGATTGCTTTTTCTTCTATTCAATAAAAAATCTGTGGGTTTATTGTTGGAAACAGCAGGGATAATTACTAACCTGTTACTTGTAGACAAAAAAAGATGACCATTTAGGAAGAATTGCACATATACATGCAATACATACACACATATTTGTATATGTGTGTATGTATATATATATATCCTCCCCTACCCTCCCTTTGGTTCTGCACACCTTGCAGACCTGCATTTACCGCTGACTTCTGAACGCCTTTGTTAAAGAGCCACTTACGCCCGCATCCCATGAATACATTTCCTTGGGGTGAATTCCATAATTTTTCATGTGCCAGCGTGATGGATCGGCCCGATTTTTTTAGATCCCAACTTTGACAAGCAGCCGAGGAGGGACCACACCACCGTGGAGTGGCCTTTGTTTTGCATTGCGGCCCATTTGCTGATAGACTATAAATCTTCCCCATGCAAATTTTTATCTCTGCTAAATGTTTGATGCTTCCTGAAGGTTAACATGGGATTGTTGTGACGGAATTTAGCATTTCAGCCCCAAAATGGTGTCCACGTTTGTCCTCGTGAGGAAATAAGCCATGCAGATAAACTGGCAATCCAGTCGGGGGGGATTAGTGACAATGAGTGATTTTATGTTGGTTGTTACAGTTTAATGGCTCTTCCCCCTGCAAATGCTTGAAATAAAACCCATTAAAGTTTTTAGTGTACACCGTCTCTACGCTCTCTCTTGTACTTTGACAAAACCATCTAAAATTGCCCCTTCAGGATTCCTATGAGCACATTATGCATCGCGTATGTGTGTTGCTATTTGTGCGTGTGATTAAAATGAACCCGCCAGCTTGAGTACCTGCGACCAGCGAGCCTGCGCGCAGGAGGCACAACAAAAGCGGGCGGGCCATTCTCCCTCTGATAAACAGACATAATTCAAATGTCAGCATTTGAATGTCATCCTCAAAGAGCTCTCTCCATCAGCGCTCGAGTCATTACAGACGATAGGCAGAGAAAAAAAGGAGGGGGACATTGTTTCATCTGTTTGAGCTTTCTACCCCTCTAATTATTAAACCGTCTTTCTTCTTCTACCCCCCTTTTGAAAATGCACAGAGGGAGAAAGAGATTAGAAGTATTGTTGCCTTTTGACAATTCTATCCCCCCCCTGCCTCCTCCTCCTCCTCCTCACCATACAGGTTGAGTTTTAATTTGTGGCCGTTGAAGAAACAGAGTCCAGATGGCGAGGCACAACACGTCATCCCTGTCTGTCTGTCTTCCCCTCTCTACCTTCCTCTCCCTCAGAACCGGCACCGGATAACAAAGATATGCAGATGAGGTCTAGGCGGCGAGCTCTGGATCGTCGCCAGAGAGACCGTCTCTCACAATGGCGGGAACAAATTGGTGTGTCCTGCAAACTGTGCGGCGGTAGCAGCGGGTTACTCTGTGGGCCTGCCAAAACCGGGACGTGCACGTGCCCCTGGTGGCAAAGTGAGGACATCAGCTGCTGAGCGACTGCCAGAGGCCTGTGACACGATATGTAGCATCGGTGTCAATGATATCATTAGACACGCGACGACGCTGCCAGCAAACTCATTAGCCCGAATGGAAGTGCCTTCCTATAGTCAGGAAACAAATGCACTTGTAGAGGATGCTCAGATTGTTTTCAAGTGTTGTGGTACCTCTGAGTTTGGGGGCTATTGGGTCAGATTCATAAGAATAAGCATGCATTATAGGAACACAGTGTACTACATATTATGCCAAGTGGCTATCTACCATTAGGGGTAGAAAAGTTCAGAAAAAACATAACAATACAGAGTGTGCTCTGTAGAAAAGTTTCACTTAACTGTGAATTCAGAGGGATAATTATCAGTACTTTTTTTTGGCTTTTCATAGCTCTAATAACACTTGATATGAACAGTTACCAGACATTTCAACAAACCTCTCTGCTCTGATCTCTTACTGCTATATGGACTCTTTTTTTCTTCCATGGCCAAAATCTTATTACCGCCACCACCATCTTTAGAAGATTGTTTTCACTTCCTGAATATGAAACCTAAATTACAGTTTGGTCCATCCAGTTGCATTTTTATTCTAGGTGTAACAATACATTCATCTACATCAATACATTGAATCAATGTACGATCCAATGGTGTAGATTAAAACTGATACCAGTGTTGATCAAACACCAATACAGTAATAATTTGTAATATGCGCTTCAAGCAACACTACCTAAAATAGCACACTGACGTTCATTGTTCACATTCCTGAAGCCGTTATTGCCTTGCAGCATCCCTGCAGGTTGAGAAAACACAAATCCTAAGTTTTTTTTCCCAATCTGAGGCATCATGTGTCAGCTGCATCTTGCTTAATGGCACTGCATCACATGGTAGCAACTGGTTATCAACACGCTGACTGTTTTGAATGTGCACCATGACTGATTCAGCAAAGAAACCCAACCCAAATTATCTGAGGAAAAATAAAAAGAAAGTGACAGAGCAACAGAGAAGACAAGAGTCAACACTGGACAGACTTCTACTGGCTGGAAATAGCTCAGAGAAGAGGCTGGATGCAAGACGTCTGCTGAATTAGCCGGTATGAGGTGCCAACGTGTGAAAATCTGTTCAGAAAGTTCAGTTGTGCAGCTTTAAGAAGGAAACAGCGGAATTGTTTACATTTGCTTTGTTGTAATGTGCAAAATTTCTTATTTTGATTTGATGCCATGAAAAATAAGCAAGTTATATCATCTTGGATTGATTGCTAGATTCTAAATAGAATCAAATCAAAATTGTACCATTGCAAAATTTGAAGTATCAGCAAAGATTCCACTGAATGGAAATCATATCGTAATGAAACAAATTAGAGTGATTTACACTCTTATTTGACCTAATTTGTTTAATAGCTTTGATTTGGATATGAGTTTTACATCAACCACAGGTGTAAATAAAAGTTATAGTGTATTTGGATCTTGTCTAAACATGGTCAATTACTGCAAGTTAAATGGAAGATCATGCAATGCAACCTAACAATGATTCTCCTTTAATGTACATCTTCACAAGTGTGGGAAGTTAAGACAATGCAAAAAAAAACACAGAGAGAATAGAGATGGGTGAAAAAAATGTCAACAGTGTAAGGTAGCATTATTTCAGGGGACTTTCAGAACTATCTTTGAAGGATATATTACTACAGAACAGTCTGTGGTTTCTACACTTTTTCCCCATGAAATCAAATGACATGGCTCTGTCCAAAAATGCTATTTATTGCCTGTCAAACTCTGTTATCTTTGACATTTTTCATATAGCTCAAGAAATAGTATCTAAAGATTCCATTTAAAATTGTTGTTTGCTAGGTTTCCTGTTGTGTTTAGACACAACAGTAGTTGATCCTTCGAGTTAGGAGCTACTTAAATGATTCATAGGAGAATTTAAAAGAAAAAAAATGAAAAGAAAAATCACATTCATAAAATGGTAAAGTACACAGACTGGACTAGAAATTAACTAAAAAGCACCCAACATTCAAAGAAAAACTTTTGAAAAAACTTTCACATAGCCTGTAAAACTTTTGATAAAGACTACTTTAAGTAAGAGTGGTTGGCTACTAGAAAAAAATAAACACTACAAATAGATCCAAGAATCACCAACGTATGTATGACAGTCTTACGGTGATAGAGCACAGGTTTTGAGATTGATACGCCAAAGACACAATCTATTTCCCTCCAAGATGAGATGATTTTTTTAACAGCTGTTTTGCATTATAGTGTAAAGACTGAGGAACAGGACAGAGTGTTTTCTAACTTTGACTGGCAAAAGTTAAGGTATTTGCAGAATTCACTTAACTGTTAGAACTAAAAATATGAACAACCTTGGGAAAACACTTCCTTCCAATCAGCCCAAATCAACATATATTTGATGCAACAAACATGGTTTACCTGCCTCTGAACGGCCAGGGGAGGGAGAGTAAGAGAATGTAGAGAGGGAGGGAGAGGGTAGTGGAGAGGAGAAGAGATAATCATATCTCCACCCTCAGTCAATAAGCCTACGCCTCATTACTGATGCAGAAGGGAGGGCTGTGGGGGGAGAAAGGGATGGAGAAAGTACGTGCTCACATGCTGTCATTACCTTAAATTAGCGGCAGAACATGATTATCACTAACTTAATGCCACTCTATTCATATATGAAAACTGTCTGGTGTCATCTACACTTTGCCTGAGGAGGAGGAGAGAATGTATTTGACTAAATCTGGGCAGCCATTAGAGGGTATGAAGTATAAATCGTCCCTGGCTATTTATGCAGATTGCGTCTAGAGATGACCCTGGGTGTAAAAAGATCCACCATATTTCTGCGACACAGGTCCAATCGCTTAATTACACTGATCCAGAATATCATTTATCACTTTAAAACGCACATGTTGTGTCCCGCACCTCCACATGCATGTGCAATTTTTATTTTTTTTTTGGGCTGTATAATGTCATTGATTAGCTTCACTGGCTAAAAATTCAAAACTTTAGTGTGAATCATTAACACTTGTAATTGTAATTCAGGAAATTACAGACTTTGAAATATTAAGGCTGTTCTCTCAAAAATTACGCCATTGCTTGTTTCTTCATGCAGTCAACAGATATCTGGGTTAAAAGGACATGCGCCCTCTTGTGGTCATGAAAGCAACTACATGCAATGTGTCAAACTGGTTTCTGTCAAGGTGGCTTCGGCATAGTACAAAGAATATGTTTTAGGCTATGTCCACATGAAATTATGTTTTTTCCATCTAAATTAACCCCTAGAAATTACGTCCACATGAAAATGCACAGACATGATTGAAACGCTAACCTAACTAAAAGGTTAATCTTGCCCCACCTCTAAACCCATAAGAAGCCTGACCAAAGATCGTTACTTCTGGCAACTCCAAAAAATGAGTGTTTTATGCAGCTGTGTCCTCAATAACGTGCTTTGGCACCTTCATTCTATTTGTATGCAAACAAGTAAAAAGTCCTGTTAACAAGATTAGCACCAGCACAATCTTAGCTGTGCATGTAAACTAAGGAGTTATTGGCACGTTTTGTGATGCAAATAATCTTATACTGCAAGGCAAAAACACTGCTTATCCTGTCCACCGGTAAACAGCACAGCTGGATTATCTGAAAATATTCACTTTAGAAAGTGTTTTCCTAAATGTTTGTTTTCAGTGCTTCAAAACTATGTTTGCATGTGGACTAAAAACTCAGAGGCATTTAAACAAAAAAAAAAATTCTAAATACCCATAAACATGTGGACAGGGCCTTAGTCCTAACCAATGGACAAAATAATTAGTCCGAAGAAATGTTATAATTTCCTAAACCCAACAAGGAAAAATATGCTCTATGCTAACGCAATAAAGCTTTTTTTGTCCATCTTGCGTCATTTATGTGCATATTTTGTTGCATTTTCAGTTAAGTTGCGGCTGCATTGACCAACGTAGCAAAAGGAGCAATACCATTGGACAACGATGAGGGCAGTGTTGCGCAGTGTAGTTCATGTGCTCCCAGCAAAAGGAACAAAGAAGAAGAAGAATCCACTTTGTATTTAATGTCTGCACAGACCATCACTGTCACTGTCTCTTTTTCTGTCACTTTCTGAGAATATACATTTTAATGATCTCCTCTACCATCGTCATGTTTGCTATTGAAGCTGATGTCGGAATTCAGAAGTGAACTGTGAACTCTGCATTTCCCTCAAGTGGATGTATCTTAACAGCCATGCCATAGTAAAGGACACATGGGAATATGTGGGCAGTGATGTCTGATAACATTTTAAATGAAAATACTGATTTACGTACGTAAAAGGGAGCACAAACATGCCTGAAGTGAGAAATGTGTTTGAGTGAAATTGTGCTATTAATTGAACGTAACCCCAAAGTAAAGAAAAAAAAAAACACTCGCTCAAGAAAACTTGTTCAAGTAAAAATGTGAAATTATGTCTGCTTTGTCATGAAAGCCTTTTTTCATTTTGTTTTAAAAATATGTCTTGACCAACAATTTTTTTTATATCATCCATGCACTGAACTAAAGTTTTCAAACTTTACAAGGATGAACAGTTCCAAGTGTAAACTTGTGAAACCAACATGTTTGTACTACATATACAAGGTGTCAGCGTTTTGGATAAAGTTGTGGTTCATTAAGTTAGTTTTTGCCCCTTTTTTATGTCATTGCTTATATTTTCCACATTTCTTCTCCATCTCTGGGCTGATCCTTCAAGATCAGAGTTTTGTAGCTTTCGGGGGCCGTCTCTGTTAAGTCTTTAGGGTCAACGCCAAGTCTCCCCAAAGGGCCATTGATCCTGAGGGTCCCCAGAGTTCAGCTCACTCAGCTAGATTGACAGATACTAATAGTGTGGATGCCTCTCATCCCATGGAGACAGCCTATTAGGGCAGGGAGCCGAGGGGAGAGCAGGAAAGTATCCAACGAGCGGCTGACTTATTAGCGAGATTGGCTCGTCTATACGCCACGGTGGGGTGCTGTGCTGTAATGCAAATGTCACATGGTCTTCATCTTCATTCACTCCTCCCACTCCAGTGATATGTCATCTTCCTCTATCTTTTTCTCCTCCTCTTTCTCTCTCATCACCTTTACTGCTCCTCTACCTCACTTCCTCCCCTCCCTTCTTTGTGAAGGGCAGGTCCCCTTCCTAATTGATCTGTGGAGATTTCTGCTAACCTTCTTCTTGCAGCGAGAGATGAGAGGGAAAGATATTAAGAGGGGGGAAAGGGGGAGGAGACAAGGAAAGATGGATGGGTACTCTTTATGCCATCACTGATATAGTAAGCATCAGATCGCAACAGATCCATTATGTAAACAACTTTGAAAAAAAAAAAGGGTTTTTTAATAAGTATCCACTGCACTCTAGGCTGTATTTGTCTCCTTGGATTTGACAGGAATATAAACTGGACTGTTGCGACAATAATAATCTTCATGCATCAATGTTACTAAACTAAAGAGTACATATAGAGAAGGAGAGGAAATGAAAGACACCGAGGATGTCCCTCAATGGCTCTGGCTCTTGCCCCTTTAGAAAGCAGCGAGGTGATAAGCAGAACCATTACCCAGGCAATCAATGAAGTGGGGGGTTGTGATTAATGTTACCTAAAGCTTGCATATCCCAGGACTAGGCCACTGGGACCACTACTGTCCATTTCAAATACACTACAAACAGTACAGAAGCTCATAACCATCTTTATAGACGATCCAATTAGTGTACTGTTGTTTTATAGTGGACGATTTCCATTGAAGTTCATGTTGGATCCCTTTGTCCTGGCTGTGTAATTTCCTTCTTCTGTTTCCTCATCTTTTATTCTGTATTTATACTCAAGTTGGGATTGTTCATCCAATACTTTGTGGATATTGTGTTTTCCAACGAAGATGATGCTGTAAGTTTGTTTAATTAGTTTGGTCGCAAACAAGTCAAAGACTTAAAGAAAGGTGGTAGGAAGTATTCTAAACCGCGTTACTGTAGAGAATTTAAGATACCCAGAATTAGATGCACTTCCAAATTTAAGGAAAGATTCCGATATTTAGATTTTTGTGACTTCTTATGCCATTAATCTTCAGCTTTTTGTGCACCAGTTGTTCTGGAAATGGCTGGTAATGAATCGTGCACTCACTGGACACTTTTTTTTTTAGGTCCAGCAGTTAAGCTGCTTGTTAACACAGAATCCGAATCAGCTTTATTGGCCAGATATGTTCACACACACAAGGAATTTGTCGCTGGTTTACAGTTATACCTTGTACTCGCATAGAAACACACACACATTGGTAATCAGCCAATTAGAGATGACAAGAAGACAACAGTAACTCAAATAACCACTGATTCCAACAAAGTATATAGAATACCATCTCTGATTGCAAAATATGCCCAACTTTGAAGCAGATGGGTTACTCAAACCCACTCCTAATACTACTCCCATCAGCTAAAAACAGGAAGCTGAGGCTACGATTCACATAGACTCACCAAAATTGGACTAAAAAAGATTGAAAATATCAGTCTGATAAGTCTCCATTTCAGCTGCCACATTCAGATGGTGGGGTCAAGATCATGAAAGCATGGATCCATCCTGCTTTGTGTCAACTTGTGTAATGGTGTGGGGGATATATTAACATGGCACACTTTGGGCCCTGTGGTACAACTGAGCATGGTTTAAACACACAGTCTATGTATTGTTGCTGACCATGGTCATCCCTTCATGACCATAGTGTATCTAGCTTCAAAAGGCTACTTCCAGCAGGATAATAATCAATGTTTGTTTTGGCCACTGACCCATCCTGTGCCGAAAAGAACCCTTGGTGTAAATAGAGCCATACTGTTTTTGACCCAAACCTGTCCACCCACCACAGAGCCTCTCTGTGATTCGTCCACAAACCACCACTTTCTTTTTTTCTGTTTGTATTTTAGTGATTTCATTTTTTGTTCCCCAAACTTCACAACCAAAATCAAGCCATTTTCATTGTTGCTAACAATTTTCATTTTAAAACAAAAATCAAATATTCATTCCCTTTTTGTTTTTTAATACTCAGCTCTGAATGGAAAATCCACAGACTAAAACAAACACAGACCGATAATGCGCCATATTACAAAGCATAACTCATCTCCAACTCTTTTCTTGAACATGACAGTAGTTGCGTTTCCATTACCCCTAAAATAGCGCAAAACCTAAATATCGCAATAAAAATATAGTAATGGAAACACCTACATTTTGAAAAAAACTCAAATATTGCAAAAAAGTTTTTATGCTTCCAGGAGGTGGTTTTTCAGACGTAGCAATATAGAAGTATTTCTGAAACATGTAATGGAAACACCTTTTCTGCATTTTCACTTCACTGGAGGTGACGTTGGGGCATCGTGTGACCAGTTTGTTTACAGTAAAGATGGCTCGGGATGTATGAATGGAGTTGAAGATGGGAACCTTTTTACAAATAACTAAACAGAAAAATATAACAGTCATCCTTGGTCACAAACAACAGCAACATGCTCAAAAACATAAAATGTTTTGTATCTCCAGCTTCCTCAGATTGGGGTGTCGCGGGATGAGATTTAACGGGAATTACAGTTTATGCGCTAAACACCGTTCAGTGGAAATATGGCATATTGAAATTGTACTTAGTTGAAATTTCAGAAATATCGCTTTTATTTTGCAGAGGCTGTAATGGAAATGCAGCTAATGAGTTCACTATGCACCTTTGTGATGTGGTGGAACATGAGATTGTCATCATGGATGTGCAGCAACTGTGTGATGCTATCATGTCAACATGGAGCAAAATCTCTGAGGAATGTTTCCAACACCTTGTTGAATCTTTACTGCCACCATGCCACCAAGAATTAAAGTAGTTTATAAATTCTACCTAGATTAGACCCACATTTTCTTTTTAAAGTAGCCAGTGAGTCTAAATCACAAAAATCAAGCACCATGTAAGTATATAAAGGAGATATAAACCTGTTTCCAGTCACTCTGCTCTACTTTTAGATTTTATTTTGATGAACTGTTACGCATGCTTAAGACCATGCATACAAAAATTTCTAAAGAATTGCTCAGTATCAAAGTCAATTGTTTTCTGATCTTGACTATTATTTCTTAAGATAATGAATTATTTAATAGAGTAGATAAGTGTGGGGTGTTAGGAAACTTCTTGTGTGTTTTTTTTTTTTTAATCCAATTCTATGACAGAAAAAATGTCCCTTCGTGGAAGAATGGATCCTAAATGCAGAACGACTAAGCAGGAGGCAGATTAAAAGTACTTAAGACAGTTTAATCCAAAGTGAGACCAGACTGCCACCAAGCTACAGGAAAAACAACAGGATGAACTGACAAGGGAACTGAAAACTAGGGGAGAATAAATACAGAGGAACTAACGAGGGACAGGTGAAGTGCATGAGCAAAATCAAAACCAGGTGAACTAAACGAACAGGAAGCGAAACGGGATACAATAGACAAGAAGGGAAGAACCTACAAAATAAAACAGGAAACTAAACCAAAACCCTAGAACCATGACACCATCTGAGCAGTCTGTAATCAGACAGGTGCGTATGGTATTGTCGGAAATGTCCCACATCCATTACACAGAATATGAGCTCCTGCCTTCTGGCAAAAGGTACAGGATCCCAAAGTGTGTAATAATATGGTGTTCTGTTTTGGTAACTCTTCACCTTTGAACTGTTTAACTCAGGGGTGTATAACTCCGGTCCTTGAGGGCCAGAATCCTGCAGGTTTTCAATGTGTCTGTTCTCCAACACAGCTGACTGAAATTAATGAGTAATTGTGCAGCTTCATAGGCTGTTGTATCCTTTTAATTTGACTCAGGTGTGTTGAAGCAGGAAACATTGAAATCCTGCAGGACAGCAGCCCTCGAGAGCCGACATGGGACACCGCTGGTTTAATTTCTTTTTGGTTTAATTTTAATTTCTTAATCTTTTATCAGATGTGCGTGTAACATATGTAGTGTTGGTGTTTAATTTATATTCATTTATTTTTGTGTGTACAGACCGATATTTCGGGCACTGTGAGTCCATGGCTAATTTCCCCTAGGGGACAATAAAGTATATTCTAATTCTATTCTATTCTATTATGTTGGAACATGCTATGTAGTTGAGTGTAAAGAGGTAAAGATGAAAATCATCAATTCCAAATTCCATGGTCATCAGCAGGTAAAGGGTGGTGTTTCCTCTCTGAGCTGGGAATAGGGTCCTGCTCCAAGTGGAGGACTTCAACTATCTCAGTCTTGTTCATGAGTGAGGGAAGGATGGAGTGGGAGATCGATAGGTAGATTGGTGCAGTGTCTGCAGTGATGCGGACTCTGCATCAGTCTGTTGTGGTGAAGAAGGAGCTGAGACTGGGTAGTGACCGAAAGAACAAGATCGCGAATACAAGCGGCTGAACTGAGTTTCCTCCACAGGGTGGCTGGCCCTTTAGAGATAGGGTGAGAAGCTCGATCATCTAGCCGCTGCTCCTCCACATCAAGAGGAGCCAGATGAGGGGACTCGGGCATCTGGTTGGGATGCCTCCTGGAAGCCTCCCCGGGGACTTGTTCCGGGCACATCCCACCAGGAGGAGACGCCATGGGAGACATAGGAAATGCTGGAGGGACTACGTCTCTCAGCTGGTCTGGGAATGCCTCGGAATCCCTTGGATGAGCTGGAAGAAGTTGCAGAGGAGAAGGAATTCCGGGCTTGCCTTAGGCTGCTGCCCTTGTGACCTGACCCTGGATAAGTGGTAGAAAATGGATGGATGGATGCTATGTAGTTGGTGTGCAAGTGATGTTTTGATTTGATGATTTTTTTGGCGAGTGTTAAAGATTAGAGTGGAAATGAGGCTAGTGCATGTTTCCACAATTCTACGATGATTGAAATTTATGAGACGACCATACACATATCTTTAAAACTGCTTTATAGACTTTAGCTTCACACACTTTATATTTGACTGAAGAAGTTCAAGAAATCTTCTAAAGCTGGTCACAATGAACAAAAGTCCTTATCCCTATTAAAAAAGAAATTAGTGTCTCTGAACTCAAATTAGTCAATTAGGTTTCTCAAACTTAAATGTGCAACAATCAGTTTCTTTTATTCCTATTATACAACTTCAGACCTAAATGACAATTTAATGTTATTTTTTGTTATTTCATGTTATTTCAGCTGTGTTTGGCTACTGAACTGACCATATTTCCCATGCTTAATCAGCACCTTGGCTGCCATTTGGTACAAAAAAGCCAATTTTTTGTCCTTTTTTAAAAAACTAGCTGGTGAAAATAATGTTGTTTTATTCATTTTGATTATACGGTTGCAAATATACAGTTTTTCATATGAGGTCAGGTCTGAGAGCACATGTAGAAATCCCACAGACCATCGCTGTAAATAAACCCTAGTTTTAGAAGACTGTAGACTGAATATCAAATCCTGAAACATACACTTTCTTAGGCTATGAAAAGCAATTATCTCATGTTGTCACAGTTATTTTGTCGTTACACTGATGTGAGCAGACATTTACCACAAAACCATCCATCCACTTCCCCTCCACTCAGCCTGCCTTCAGTGTCACTCAGCGATCAGAGACCTGCTCTCTCTTCTCTCTTCTACGCAGTTATTATTTACAGGATTAGAGTGGTGGAGATCTTAGCAGGAACACTCCTCTACTGAGAAGTGGAGGAAAAAAAAAAAAAGAAAGACAGGCAAATTACCAGCTAATGGACCACCGGGCACTAATATCTAAATCCCCAATCTGTCTGTAATTGCTGCAAAATGCTCCGGCTTGTGCTTTATGGGAGACTTCTAAGCGACTCTCACCCCCCCTCCTCCTTGTTCCTGTCCTTGCTTTATTAAAGCAACAAGGAACAGGGGAAGAGAGAGGGCAAAAAAAAAAAAAAAAAACGAGTAGCGCTCTCATTTTCCCTTTGAGTCTGTTCACTTTCCCCGGTGGAATCCCCACGACATCATTAATGTCTCTCCTCTCTTTCATATCTCCACAGAAAGAGAGTGGAGTGACCGTCCTGCAGCCGGCTGGCTGCCTCGCTTCGTCCTCCTCCTCTCCATCATGAAGAGGGACTGATTAATTTCCTTGCAAGGAGAGATACAGAGAGAGGGAGAGCTCTGTTTGAAAGGTGCTTTATTTGCATTAGCATTCATAATTACTTAATGACGAATCAGATATGGTTCATTGCGACTAAGTGCAGAAACAAGCTGTCGGAATCATGTATTTCAATTAGAATATCACTAAAACATGGTCCTCCATGACAGTCCAATATGCAGAGGACTTTATTTATTTAGCTGGGGAATTATTAGGAGATGATGAGGCCATGTTTCGTCCTTTGGCTTTGCAGTAGAAGACAATGCTCCAATTAAAGCATGCCTGTGCTGAAGGACTGCGAGGAGGTTGTGATAATTATAGATGAAGGGTTGAGGTTGAAACATCTGAGTAGTTATGGTAGCATGCAGTATTTTACGTAGTAGCATTAAATGATGCAGAATATTTTACTCTATGATGATTCTGGAAAACATGTTTTGATTGGTTTTGCCAGAGGACCTCAGGGCCGCAGAGACTGTCCATGTTTTTAAAAAGAGGCTCAAAACCCACTTTTTTAGCTTAGCT
>JAOXYM010000026.1:5375598-5399450 GCA_028567055.1 Leptatherina wallacei | reverse complement strand
TGCTGACCATGTCCATCCCTTTATGAGCACAGTGGAGCATCTTCTGATGGCTACTTCCAGCAGGATAATGCACCATAACACAAAGCTCAGATCATCTCCAACATGACGATGAGTTCACTGTACTCCAATGGCCTCCACAGTTACCAGATCTGCATCCAATATTTCACTTTTGGGATGTGGTGGAACGGACTTCCCAGGAAATGGTGTTCTCTAAGTTCCCGCTGAAGTTTCTTCTTCTGGGTTTCTAATCATCCTCTCAGTTTTTGAAAATGTTCCAGTCACCATCCAGTGATAATTTGCTCATAATGAAGTCATTTTCATTTTTTGGAGTATCTTTGGACTTGCTCCAGGTTTTCTCAGATGGCGACCAGATGTCGAGAGGCATCTCTAAAGACTCCCGACACTTCAAGATATCATTTTTAGGTGAATCTTTTCTCAACATGTGAATCTGTCATTCACACATAAGGGAGGGGGGGCAAAAAAAAAATCTGTTTTAAGCGCTAGCTTATGTGTTTTATTTTCCTTCTCTAATCGAAAAACCCTTTAGATTTGAGAAATATTGATTGGTGTCGATGAATCTTTCAAGTGAGAGGGTCTGATTGTTGGCAAAACACATGCAATATGGTCGTATCTGCCTCTCTCATTAAGCCACTGCACAAGGCTGAATTTAAAGTGATGACAAGTTAGTGGCGAGTGTAAAAAGGCAGGATTTGCTTGCCAGAAGAAGCAAGTGTGTTAGTAAGAGGTCTAAGGAGCAAGAAATAGTCTTGAAATATTTATAGGGTTTTGACTTGGATCCCTCCCAGAGGATCAAGCATTGAAAACCTGCAATCTGTGGATCGCCAAAGGCAAACTGACGTGGAGGTCAAGCCTATAGGTTTTTCTTTACATGAAAACAGCTCGTAAAAGGAAAGGAGACAGAGCGAGGGGAGAGAATAATATATTCTGCACCCAGAAGCAGGATTTTAGCTTGGGAGGGTTATGGATTTTTCTCTTTTTTTCTTACTCCTAACCATTTCTCTTTTTTTCCCTTTTTTTCCCTTTTTTTCTTGTTGTTACAGACATCTCCCCTCATTTTCCCGGGATCAAAAATCCATTTTGGATCATCCATTCAATATTAAATCTGGCAGGTACTTGTATACACAACAAACTCAATTTGCAGAGGCGATTTTGAGATCTTTCGTGGATGTGTCAATGACAGACAACACAGCTCTTCTCTTTCATTTTTAATAGGACGGCAACAGGTTAAGTCACATCTTCTCATCTTTGAGACACTGTGGAAATCTAAGAGTGTCTCTACTTGTGATGCAGATTTCAAAAGTATTAAACATGCTAATTATTTTCTTATAAATTAAAAAGGGCTAAAACATTCATGTGCATTTGTTTAAAGACATTAAAATCCATTTCATTTCAAAACAGAGACATCTCCGGTCAGCCTACACAACTCAAAACAGAAAGGTTTGCTACTCATTTCCTCATGGTTACCCAGGCAATGAGGCCAGGGAATTGAACAGTAGGAGGTAACCTCTGAGGATGCCACATGACAAATCCATCTAAAAGGGTTCTTTAGAAAAGCCAGAAGTACTCCTGATTTCTTTGCTTCCTATATTTCAGCTCCTCTCATCAATCGAACATTTAATTATTTTGGCAGAGCGCGATTATTTTCCAGCAGAGAGCTACAGGAACGCCATCAGCAATATCGTGTCCAGTTAGTGGTGTAATCTCCTGAAATAAGGGGGAAGACTTGTGTCCTGCGGTCTCAAGTGCTCTTCTTGCAACATTCACATGGCAAAATTGCTGCTACGCGGACACAAACACAACACGTGAAGTAATTACGAGGCAACAATTACCCAAGCGGGGCCAGACGTAATCGATAGGCCATCAGACAGACGGGTCACGGGGCAAATGTCAAGGGTCAGGGTTCAGCTTCCCTTCAAGTCTGTGTGCAAATGTGTGCGTGTTCTTTATTTTTGTCCTCTGGAGAGGGAGGATGCTGATTCATAACTAGCAGGGGGATGGACAGTGAGGTGGAGTCCAGCTGTAGCTCCGTGATCTGCTCTTCTTGAGGCGGAGAGTATTGATCCGGGTCTTTGTAGCCCTGAGGAGATGCAATCCAAACAGCTGGGACAACACTCAAGGTCCCTACTCCACCACACCTGAAGAAGGAAACAGTGGATGTGATATTACAAGCATAATACAGGCTGTTTAATGGTTGCCCTTCTCATTTCTCTGTCTGGTGGCTTTATTTTGTGCTGGAAAAACCCCACTATTAAGTAAGTGAATTTAGAAATGAGGGCTAGAAAGAAACTTGCAAGTAATAGAACATTTATTGGTGTGGTAGAAGTTAATAATGATGCCATGAAACATCAGATAATTTAAGGATGATACAAAATGAATAACATGAATGTTAAGCATTGATTTTTAGGATGATATTCCCTTTTGGACATCACCAATGTCTGAGTCTGTGACATTATCCTAACTGAGCATACATGCCTGGTGTGTAGGAGCCATTAGCTGTTGCAACTTCCTGCCCCTGTTGTTGTGGGAGAAACTTTACTCTTTTTATTGATGTCAGAAAAGTGTCTGAATTTCAGCAATATACAGTTTTTTTGTTGCTTTGAAATGATTCTGTAGAAATATTTAGTCTTGAATTCTGCAAAACTACTACAAATCAAATGAATCTAAAACATGGGAACAGTATCACATCTACACTGCTTGTATGGCAGCATGGGGCTGACTTTGGGAGCTAATTTGTGTTAGCTACATTACAAATTTTTTTTTAACTTGGTAGCTACGTTGAAAAGCATGTTCTGAGATTTTTCATCCTTTCAGGTTATGACTATGATACGTTTGCAGCATAGTTAGCATGCTTGATGGAAAAATGTCTCTCAATCTTTGACTCCTTAAACACAACAATACACTCATGTCATATAAAATTTGCTGCCTGTGACCCCTCATTTCTGACAGACTTGTATGTTTTCCTCTTGTTAAACACATTGTTCTCTCTCTTTTTTTTCTCTCTCCGAAGCATTCACACACAGAAAACGTGGGGTCTATTTTAGTCCAAAACAAAGACCTCATTCACCAATATCTTCTCACAAATTTTCTTAAATTTGCCCTTAAGTTATACACAAGAAGTTTTTCTTTTAAGAAAAACCTGTCAGATTCACAATGTTATGTGGTAGACCACAAAATTGTTTGTATCTTTTCTCTTAGATTGGTGAATGCCGATGTGTTGTGAAATACATAGACAGACCAGCTGGCCCTATATTTGCAGAGGTAAATGCCCATAAAAGGTCAACGCTTATGGGCCGTGTGCAAACAGACCCAGACAGTAGTGAGGAAAAATAACAAACAGAATGGGGAAAAAAAAATGAAAGAAAACAACATAATCAAGACGTGTACTGAAACCTGACTGTCCTCATTTCTAAAGTACTTAAAGTAGTTCTAAATATTCACAGTGAGATTTGATTCATAGAAAAGCATCTTTTTAAACGGGTCATTCATTGTTCCTGAAGATTGAACAGTGAGCCTGCAGTCTGGTCCCATGAGCTCGTCAGGATGCATATCCTCAAGGTCTAGTGGCTGACGGGTGAAAAAGTACACTGTGGGATCAATTTTCACAGCCTATTGTACCTTCTACAGTTTGTAAAGCAAGTTGCCACCTGCTGTGGCATCCTCTTAGGATGCGGTGGGCCAGTGGAGCAAGTGGTGAATCTGATGGAATTAAACCTCCTGGTGAGTCTGAAGGTTGATGACATGATCTTTATTTCGTAATTAACTGATCATTATAATAAAGAGACACCATTGTAGTAAATTGTAAGGCCCACATTCAGATGGCGGATGTGGGAGTCACAGGTGACTTGGACATTTATCGAGTGATATTCTTGTTGTTGAGGAAGAGGATCTGGTGAGAGCGCTTTAATGGCAAGATTTGGTTTCAACCCGATACCAAGTAAATACAGGGGCAGTGTCACCGATACCAATACCCATACTTTGTAATAATTATTCTACAATGATTATGGTGGATCATCATCAAATTGCCAAAACCTGAATTTCCATGACCTTTTTAAGAGACTATAATGAGGTGTATGTTTTAAATTTCTGTCACATACTGGCGTTCAAAGGTTTAATTTAAAATATATATATATATATATATATATATATATATATATACATAAATTGTTTTAACTATGTAAATTGTTACTTCTGTATGAAAAGTGATTTATAAATAAAATTGAAATTGAATTGTTTTGTTCATTTTGCTAGTCCATGTACAGAATTTGGGCCAAGATTATAAGCAAATTGATATTTTATTATTATAGTAAATGTTTTTTATTCAGAAACACTAGAACATTAACACAATTGTTTACATATTTTCACAGTTAATACAAAATCATTATATTCAATCAAATCCACTATAATTAGAATATTTCCTGAAATGTTACTTAGATTAAAAGATTTACTGGAATAGAATTGTCTTATTTAAATGTCTTAGCAATATTTATACTTTTTGATTTAGCTAAAGTAACATATGACCCCCTGCTCTTTGAAATTGAACATTAACAAATGCTGAATATGACTAAAATTTGACCTTCATCACTATTATACCTGAATACTCTCTGCCATCCTGAAAGGCCTCTGGGTCAGGGGTCTGGGTCTATCAGGGTCAGGGGGTGGGGTATTTATCTCCTGAGTGTGTACCTCATACAGAAAAGAAACTGAAACTAAAGTTGGGGGGGTATTAAGATACTCATTTTGGGGCTATAATTGCCCAAAATGTAGGAATCTGCAGGTCTGCAGACAATAAGAAAGTCATGGCTTTACTTCAATCCCTCTATATGTTATAAAGCCCTGTATTAAAAAGTAACCAGAGTATCATCTACAAACCACACCAAATATGGTACAGATTGAACAAAAAAGCTCCAACTGGGATACATTAGCTTGAAAATCGTGTTTGGTGTTACAGACTTTCACTATTTAACAGTAAAACAGAACAAGGTTTGTTCATTGGAGCAAAACTAAGTCTTGGAGCAGTCAGTTATGTTCATAGCTGCTATGTTGTGTGTCTGCTGTCAAATGTTGTGCTTTATGGTGGAACTAAAGTTAAAGTACCTCTACTTACGCTATAGGGGTTCATTTATGTGAAAATAATGCTTTGATACTGTAAAATATAGGCTTATTTAGACGGATATAAGTTAAGAATTTTCTATTGAGAAGTGGTGACCCTGTGTCTTCCCAATTTTGAACAATGCAACCCCCACACTGTCTTCTCACCCTCCACCCAATCAACCAGTCTCATTCAGGTAACCTGAAACAGCTTTAGAGCAGCCAGCGTCTGGACCAAATGATCCAGAACCTTCTGTTGTAAAGTGGACAGCCTGCAATGCGCAGGAGGATAAAGTACGGTCCGTCATCAACCTCCTCCTGTGCAAGACCCCCCCGCCTCCCCCATGCTTATCCCTCCCTCCCCATCGTCCTCGCCTCTCTAGCGGGGATGTGTCCATGAAATATGTGCAACTTCCCATTGAAATTAGAGGGCCCTGAACCATGAAAGGCACCACAGGTATTGGCTGTACAGCGTGCAGCGGCAGCTCCGCTACATGCCTAGCGTCTGTGCTGCGAAGCTCCGACGGCAGAAAGACACACGACCACTCGTCTGTAACATATTAAAAACCGGGGGAAATAAATTACCCGGTGCTCTGATGAATTATGAGTTGTGTCTCAGGAGCTCAAAACGCTTCATAACTTGAAAATCTTCTTTGGAATATGGCAAGCAACACAAGTTGTATATTACCCCCCCCCCCTTTCATTTGGAGTCTTTATATTGTAGTTAACTACTACACTCTCTTTGTTTCTTTATGCAAGCACTTATATTAACTTCATATTTTATCCTCCTTAGACTGAACATATTTCAATTAAGTTGAAGAATTAAATTATGCCCCATACTTTTTAAACTTCACACTCTCTGTGTGGCTGTTATGTTGTACAGTTATCCTGCTGACCACACCAAACACTCACCTGCCACTTTAATAGATACACCTGGTCAGTTGCTTGTTGTCACAAACACTTAATCAGCCAATCATATGGCAGCAACACAATGCATTTACACATGTAGACATGGTCAAGATGACTTTCTGAAGTTCAAATTGAGCATCAGAATGAGGAAAAAAAGGGATTTAAGTGAGTATAAATGTGGCACGGTTGACTTTGCCCATCTATTTATGAGCACAGTAGCATCTTCTGATGGCTACTTCCAGCAGGATAATGCACCATGTCACGAAGCTCAAATTATCTCAAACTTCTTTTTCAATCAGGTCCCTGTACTCCAATGGCCTCCATAGTCACCAGATCTGCATCCAGTAGAACACCTTCAGGATGTGGTGCAAGAGGAGATTCTCATCATGGATGTGCAGCAGTGTGATGCTATCATGTCAATATGGAGCAAAAGGAATTTTTCCAACATCTTGTTGAATCTATATTATGAAAATTATTTGAAGTGGAAATATTATTATAGAAATATTATCATACAGGGTCATATTAATTATATTATGAGACAGATTTGATTATAATATAAATAATTATTATAATTATACAAAAATTAGCATAATATGTTATCAAATATAATGATAGTATATAATTCTTATACTTATATCTTCTTAATAATATACACAATTCAATTATAATATATGTATGTTAATATAATTACATATTATGAATATTATATTTATAATACAATATTATAAATATAATTATATTATCATATGTTAAATAATATAATATAGTTTTATATTGAGACATATGAAGAATATTTCTGGAGGCTTCATGCACACAAACTCCTCTGTTGGTCAAACGCTGTAAAACAGGCAAATGTGTTGGTCGTCATTTTAACTGTATGTGATACTTTCAGAATTGTCCTGCCACAGTATCAACCTCCAGGAACAAGAAATACATTTATTTACATTTAACTATGCATTCTTCTCCTGTGAGCACAAGATAAAAGCCCATTCAAGACGTTTTTTTTTTTGTCTATCCTTATTAACGTGTTTGTAGTTGGTTTGTGAATAGTGTGCATAAGATTTTATTTGCTTATAGTCTAATCGTTGCTCTGTGGTAGTTGTACACTTACCAAAGTAAACCTCCTTCTTTACATTAATATCATATATTTTCAGGAGATTACTTGCTATGTCTATCAATACATCGCACCAAACTGGAACCAGTTCCTGAGCAGCTGCATGCAGCAAGGCTTCGAAGGTCATTGATGTCTCTCGCCATAAACGATACAAGCTTCGATATGCACGTCATTAAATATTTCCTGGATTCATCAACTCACTTCAAAGCATCACCACAGCACGTCTCCAATTCTACTTTAACATTCTCTCTGTTTTGGGGCTTTGCAAACACACATCTACATGTTATATCACTTTGTTGCTACCGGGAAGCAGACTCAGAAATATCTGAGGTTTGTGCTCTCACTGTTGCTCACTGCCCCGTGCATGAGCATAAATCAAAGACTCTTTGTTTTCCTTAGCTAGCGAATGATCTTTTACGAATCAACTTGTCTGAGGACAGTTAGCCTGATATATTTGTTTTAATTGGACCAGAATGAATTGGCGTGAATTGGATTATGTCTGTAAGATGCCTTGAGATGACTTTGTTGTGAATTGGCACTATACAAATAAAGCTGAATTGAATTGAAGCTGCTCTTGGCTGTGTTGTTGTTGTTGGTGGTGCTTTAGCTTTGCTCTGCTGTGGAAAAACACCAGTCACCTGTGCTTTTTTTAGTATTGTGACCTTTTTTCTCTCTTTTCTCTGACCTCTTCATGATAAAATCGCTTGTCTGCATCTGCATCTCTTTGCAATCTCAAGCTAACTTTCAACTAATCACCAGTCTACCAACATGTAATATCATCTCCAGAGCCTTTGCATTGTTAGACCACTCACTTTTTATCCAACAAAATGTCTGATTTTAACAAGGGACTGAATACTTTTTCAGACTTTATATGAAATCTTCACCCTCAGCTGTATTTGATGCTGTTTTAACTGTTGTCTAGTAGTAAAACAAAACATTAATTGACACTAAATGTAGTAAAGATATACTTGGATCTTAGTTTTCCCAGGCAAGGAGAGGCTCATTTATTTATATAGCACATTTCACACATAAAGCAACCCAATGTGCAATATTCCTACTGCTATTTATCTACATCACCATTTAACACATTTGCATGTGGCTGCGTATAATCTCGTTTTGCACCCTTTAATGAAAAAAAAAGCAACTCCATCACACTTTATACTGAGCAGTCAACTTACCTCTTAAAAAAAAAAACATTTAAAGAATAATCACCCATCAAGCAAGCATAATATAAGCTCTTTAACCTTGTGATGAATGCTTTTAGACACTTTTATCATCATATTTCACAAGTGTGTGAAGTTAATACGATACCCTGAGTAGTTATTTAAATCTCAAAGAGGACTAAAATGACCCTATTTATGGTAATAGGCCATATATTGACAATTTGGAGGTAATTTGCTTGTACAGTACAAACATTGCTTAGCAGTAGCTTAGTCACACTTCCATTTTTACACATTAGTTGTCAGTCTATATTTTTCTGCTGGTAAATCAATACGTGCTTGTGTTGCCTCTACAATATATCGGCTGGTCCTTGCCATGCATCATTAAGAGGTCTTCCTTTGATGTTAAGTAGCTTGTGGAAATGATTCCGAGCAATGCAAAGCAGCCTTGTGAATAACAACAGTAAATGTGTAGGAGGAGAAATCCATAGGAGACTAATGAGTTTAAGCCACCGGCAACAAAGTAAATATTTGCAGTTAATAAATCCAATCCATTGTCCGATTCAATTAAGGCAGAACCTTGTTGCAGTTTTGTTCTACCAGCTGGTTTATCCAGCTGTTTATTAGCAGGAACGGTGCAGTTTGAGGTCGTAGCTTAACATCTTCATCAGGGAACGACAGATCGTGCAGCTTTCTGGAGCAATTTATCTCTCGGAGGGCACCTCTGACAAGTTGGGCATCCATCTCTGCAACATTTAAAGGAGAACAGTTTTTTTTTTCTTTTTTTGCGCTACTTTAAACACCATCGCCTCTTTGCAATCTCCGAAGATTGACACCGTCAAGAAGTGAAATACTGTAGAGCCATGACTGATGGTCTGCACGGAGAAAAGTGGAGCGCTTGATGAGATATTAATCAGGCGGTGGCGGGAGGGGTGGAGCAGCGCTGTGGCGTGCGACTCCTGATGGAGATGTTGGAGATCTGAGGTGTCTTCTCGGAGCTTGTTGGAGGGGAATAATGAATCGGCCCATTAGCATATTGTCACTGGTTGTCTTGTTTACTCCGAGGTGTTTGCCAAGCAGCTCTCCCCAAGGAGAAACGGGCGCTTCACAGTAACTTCTGGAGTAAACACTGATATGCTAATGTGCATGCAAATACACACACATACCCACACACACTTGGTGTATGCTCTCAGACAGTAAACACACAATAAACTTTGCTTTTAACAACCTGTGACGGGACGATGGCTCACCTTCTTTGTCAATATTTATTGCGATGGGAGGGCTCAACATGGAAACGCACAGACTCGCACTTCTCATCTAATACCGCCTGTTGTATTGAATCAAAGGGAACAAAACAGGCGAGTTTACCTGTAGCAAACATCTGAGCTGTGCTTTCAGATACTTATTTTATTCAAACGGGCAAAACAGCCCTCCATAATAGAGTTGCTGGTGCTATTTTCATTGACGTTTTCATCACTATTCACGACCTGCGCCCGCTTCTATCATCACTTACAGTTGATTACAGCTGTTTTTGCAAAAAGAGCTGGTATGTTCTCAATCTGGTGCAGCTTTGTCAGTCCATTCTCCCTCTTTTTTTCTCTCTACCTTTCTCTTTCTGGCATCTCTTTGTCTGTCTATATCCCCCCATGTTCTTAAACTCTCCATCAGCTCTCGCTCAGGCTCTCATAATTGCTGGTAGTCTGCTTAACAGTCACAATGCCTTACTGTAATCAAAGAACTGACAAAAGACCTCTTTCATTTCACCGCCTGCCTCTGTGTACAGTATAATAAGCTTCCATCTTGCTCACATGTTGAGAAGCCAAGGAACCCGGTGCAGTAATTTTGCATTGAATGAGATGCAGGTGATCAAAGTCCGCATAGTCTTTTTGATTCTGTAGAATGGCCAGACCCTCCCTCTGCCATGCCTTTTGAACAATTTAAGATACCTTGCGAAAAAAAAAAGAAAGAAAAAATGCTACTCCTGCATTCTTCTTGTAGATATTCCCACTGCTCTCCTGCATGGGAAGCTGGTTCCCTGGTGTTTCTTTTCTTTTTCTTTTTTTTGGAGGGGGAAACTTTGAAGGAAAGTACAAGCAGCTTTTGAGAAGGATGAAACTCACATTTCACCTGTACATCTGTTTAACCGCAGCGTACAACCCTGGAAAGAGGAAGAGAGTTTACATGGACCTGGTGAAGGATTTGTTTTTTAATACAAATCCAAGTTCTTCTGTCTCGTTTCTGCTCCGATTGCTCCACTATACGTTCAAAATCTGGGAGCGGAACCACATAAAAGCGCTGTTTCTAATGTTATTTAAGTGTTAATATTACCATAGCAATATTTAATATGATGACATTTTAATTTCCTGGAAGACAAAATAAAAGTTTTGATGACTCATCCTGTATTGGGTAGCGGAGGCAAATTTCCTTTAGATGAAACAGTGAATGTATGACCAATCAGATCAGCCCGCACACCTAATTACTGCTTTCACACATAAGATATAAATAACCAGAGGTGCCAGTTGTTTTTCTTTTCTTTTTGTATGGAACATCTGGGCTTCCTTCTACATAAAGCATTTAGAAAAAAAAAAATTAAAAAGTATGATTGGATAAGAAAAATCATGAGTGTATTTCAACCAATCAGATGAACCAAGTGGAACCACATGGAAACATTATTGATGCAAACATTCAAAATGAACATCTGGATTATCAAACTCTTGAAATCTGAACCCTGCTGCCTTTCTATACTTCAGGTGCATTTCTAATCAGGCAAGTCTCAAGTCGTCATAGGCATGAAACAAAAATCCTGCCCATGTCACAATTCATCAGTGTTCTATTCAAAGGGATATTTCTTTTGAGTTTTGAAATGATAGATGTAAAAAAAAGTGTGGTTTATAACAGGAGACAAACTCCAACAATACACCTTCCAGTTCCAAATTCAAACTTTTGTCACTTGCTAAATTGGTAAACATTCCCTCAATGGCAAGTTTTACAAAATGGCATGTAAATGGAATCATGTTTGCAATTATTTTCCTTTCCATTTACAAAAAAAAAACAGAAAAAGAAAAAGTGGAATCTAGGAACAAGAAACTCTTCTCGCATCATTGGTTTTCAGAGCGAATGCCAGACTCCAGCATCTCTCGCCTTGTTGGGCGGTGGTGTCTGGCTGAAGAAAGTTTGGGAACACCTGCAGAGCCGCGCGTCACGCTCCTACATTCAATTAGAGGATTTCTCAGGTGATAAGACCAGCCAGCGGGGGCAAATATCCCAGGGATCCCGGCCGTCCCTGTCCCTCCATACATCAGGGGCTCCAAATCCATTGTCAGAATTATGGCGAGCAGTTCAATAATTCAGATTAGAGCTCATGTTTATTAATGTCCTACATCTGTGCAAACAACGTGTCAAGCCGAGAGTTTATTGTAATTGCCTGAGCAAACAAAACCTGAAAGAAGCAATTTCCAGTTACAATGTGCTATGACAAGTAATGAGGCCATTGGCATTCCTCTCCCATCATCACTGCTGCTTCTTTTCATCGCCCCGGTATTGTGTGTGATAGATATTTTTATAAGGAATGAAGGTGCTGGATAATGCGATGGCGCCACTTGAGGCAGGTTAGTGATTAAAGATAATCATCATTTTTTCCCCCTCCTGCAAGATCTTATTAGGTTTCCCTTAGCATTACTTACTCTGACTTCCATGAGGGACTGAATGGCGGCTCGGTCGTCCCGACAACGACCACAAGTAGATGACAACTATTATTTTACATTCTTAGATGTAAAAGAAAAAAAAAGCTGAGTTTCACAGTTGCACTGTTTTGTAAATAGCTGTTGGATAATCTGCCTGCTTTAAATCTGAATAATCAGAAGTGACACCGGGTATCAACCTGATATCTATCTCTAACATATTAGCCGTCTCTGGAAGTGAGCTATTATTGCCTAATTGAATTTTGTCTGCCAAATGTTTAATTAAATGGCAGTTGTAGGTTTATTGAATTCACCCTGTATTTGTTAAATGGCCGAGACCTGTGAGCAGATTATGGAGAAGGCTGCGGTTTGAGACGTTTCACCTTCTATCTGTGATGTTTTAATGTGATCACAGTCTTTGTTTTTCTGTCACAGATGGCTGAGAGCAACCAGGGGCCTGTTCTGCATGAGGCTGCCACTCTGTTAGACTGTAGCTTTTAGACCCATGAGGACTCAGGATGCCTATTGATGTCTCTACTTAGTATTGTGTGTACCTAAACTCATCTATTTTGGGTTTAACAGAGCCTTTATCCCATTTAATCAAATTTTATTTGACTTATTTTATATTCAATGTAATATTCTTGTATTTATTTCTCTATTTTATTTAGTTTTTATTATTTTGTCAGCTTAAGATTTGATTTTTAAATTCCCAGTGTTTTAATTTCTCCATTGCGATCGGTGAGGGTTAGAACAACACTTGTAGAGAGCATCATTTTATATATATCTGCATGCATGTATGACTCGTTGGTTCGTGGTTTGGGGGATTTGATGGGTTAAGATGATTTCTGGGTTTTTTGTTTTTAATGTAAAGCACTTTGTCTTTCAATTTCCTTTTTATGAATAAAAATGCTTTATAAATAATCTGGTCCTTAACATGTCCTTGATCACCTCTATAAAAGCACAAGTTCTGGCAGTTTACTGATCTGGACCATATAAGCATGTGTTAGCACAATTCCAAGGAGGAAAGACATCAACAATGATTATAGAGAAGTAGTTGTTGCTGCTTATGAATGAAATGAATGAAATGATGTGAAAAATACTTTATTTATCCCTCTTACAGTGAAATTATTGTTGTAGCAGTTTTTTTTTTTCAAATAATAATAATGATGATGATGATCAGTCTACAATAAATTATAAAGCAGACAGATGTGGAAAATTAGGTTAATGAATAATCAATTATAAATGTGTACGGACAGTTATTCATTAAAGTTTTGGATAAAATACAATAATCATGGGTCACCACATAGAAGAAACCGTTGGAAACTGATAACTAAACATTGATGTCAATCTTGAAGGTCTGTATGTCAATCTGAGAAAGGCTGTAAGGTCATTCCCAAACTATCTGGAGTCAATCATTCTCATTCTCTTGTAAGAGCAAGTCTTAGGCTTGCAAAGCTGCATCCGAACAAACAACAAGCTTTCTGGAACGTCGTCTCTCTGGACAGATGAGACTAAAGTGGAGAAGTTTGGTCATAATGCACAGCAGCATGTTTGGAGAAAACCAAACACAGAATATCAACACAAACCCCTCATAGCAACTGCCAAGCACGGTGGGGGAGGGATGATGATCTGGGCTTGTTTTGCAGCTACACAACCTGGACACCTTGCAGTCATTGAGTGGACTATGAACTCCTCTGTATACCAAAATATTCTGGTCAAATGTGAGGCCAGCTGTGTTGAGCTAAAGCTTGGCTGTAACATAAAGTTGATAAAAAAAAAGAAGCTATTTGAACTACTCATGACTGCGCTGCTTTGTGCTGCAACCTGGAGGCCGTTCTGTCCTTCGAAGCGCCGTGTTAACTGCACGCCAGGCGTGTGTTTACAGCAAGCGAGGGCAGCTTGCTCCATGACAAAGTGTTTAGGTTGCAGCTCTGTCTGATGGCTTGGGGATTAGAAAATCCCTCTTATGATTGATAGATTTATTTGTCACCGCTGTCTGGACGCGAGTAGCTTGCAACCCGCCGAAGCTGGGGACCATTAATCAGTGTAAATAACGCTCTTCTTATACACACATCAGAAGTCCGTAAATGGAGACATTTGACATAGGGGAACGGCGGCTAAGCATATTCTCAGCAAATAGGCGTGTGACTGGCTGATCAGCAAGGAGTGCTGCCTTTGCTGCTGACGCAAACCAAGAGGAAATTGGTGTTTTTTCGCTGCTCGGCTCAGGTTGTGGAGTTTGGGACAGTAGGGTGTGATTTGATTAATGGCACTATCGGACGCCCTTGAGTTGAGGATGTTGCTTTCTAAGATATTGATATATTTAATATCTAAGTCATGATTGCAGGAAGTCAGCAGAAACATTTCAACACTTTAACTGCCACACAATCTTTTCTACATGCTTCATGACAGCTTGGTTCGGATTAATCTTTTAATTATTCTAAATACATACATCAATGATTATCACACATTTCATGCACGGCATAACAATGGTCAAACATGTCCACTGGATGCATTTAATCTCACGTTTTTCGTCCAAAGAAATTATCTGATTGGGCATCTTCTCTGGGGTATCGCTTCACCTCAAGGTTTGCTGTTTATCTTTGCAGATTTGCACACCTTTCCGTCATTATTTAAAGCTTAATGAGCATACCGCCTAATTAAATCGACATTAATCAAAGAGACAGAGGTGCCACTTGGGGAGCGCTTTACACATGTTAGTGATACTGTACTTTATTATCCAAAGAAACATAAATCATGGGCCCCTCACTGGAATTTACTGATAACAGTTGGTGGTTTCTGGAAATAATGAGAATGGAGACTGTGTACTCCCTCACTCTGGTGTCACTACTTGTACGGTGGCCCTGAGGTGGAATATGCAATAACATTGGACTAAACCACAAAATGGAAAGTATTTGGTGTAGTGTCACAACAACGGTTTAGAAAAATGTGGCATTTTAATAAAAAAATACTGAAAGTTAAAATATTTAAAAGAATTAATTTCTTCGGTTTTATTTAAAATTTCTATGGGAAGGCAATTAATGTGTAATTGAATGTTTCAATGTTTCAAATTTGTTTTGCAAGACTATAGTTGTTTCTTGTTGTTGTTATTGTAGCAGTCCAGTGTTTTCTAGCACCTTCCATCCATTTATTCTGCAGTTAAATGCCTGACCTTGTGCTGTTTGTTTGTTTTTTTGTCTCAGCCTTGTCCTGTACAGCATCATGACAGCAGAATGATGGTCTGGCTGCCATGTTGTGCCGGACACATTTACTTTGTTTAGAGCAGCTTTACATATATATGGATCCTCTTGACACTTAAGTATTTTTCTTTGCTTTAAAGTTGTTTATTGATGAATTCAAATATTAATCCTGGACCTGACAGGGAGGGCAAACGAAAGGAAGACAAAACAGTTGTAACTGTAAACGGAAAAAAAAAACGAGACAACCTGTAGAAATGGAAACCATTCTACAGCGTCTGCAAGAAAGCACGGCAGACAATCATGAGGAGCGCTCGCTTGAGGACAAGACCTTTCATTTATTTATTATTTTATTCTCTTTCCTTTTTTTGGAGTTGTTTTGCTAACTTTTACCAAGTACTTCAAAGTTCTGCCAAACCTTATTGTGGTTCTGTTAACATGTAGGAGAAAAATGTAATATGAGAGCATCTAATCTGACACATATTCTCTATTTTTGACCATCTTCACTGCACATTTTAGTTTGATTATTTATGGATTAACTTATTTAAAATTAATTGAATGAAATTAAAATCAAACATACTTAATTCATCCTCTAACTGAAATTTTAATGAACAGCCAAATATATGTAGGCTATGCTACAATAAATGTGATCTATTTATTACATAGTAATAAGTCCTGAAAAATATTTAGTTTTTGAATTTCACATTTAATGATATTTATAATATTTAATATATTTGATATAACAATGATATGATTGTAAAATTTAGACCCATGGATCAATATAATCATCATGATCTATGGAAAAAAAATAAATCTGTGAACACTCATTGGAAGCTGAAAATGGTATTTGCTCCCTGCTGAACAAGTGGAAGTGGTAAACTCTGCAGGCTCCTCTCCCCTCACTCCCTCAGTCTTAATGGAGAGGAGATGAGGAGTGCTCCCCTGTGGAGAGGGAGAGATAGGCATGGGGGGGGCTGAAGGAGTCATCTTTGTGTAATTAAAGCTGTTTTAATGTGAGGTGCCAGGCGGTGGAAGAGAGGTCAGTCCCGAAGGAAACCAGCCCCAGAAACGACCCCCTCCCTCCCCTCTTCTCCATCCTTGCTCCTGTCCCGTGAGACAAGGTGGGCGCAAACTCCTCTTTCAGCCTTCTCCCACTAAGAGGATTTCACCGGCGGACCCTCATGGGGAAGGGTGCTTCGGCTGGTGGAGAAAAATTGGAGCCCCTGCTACGGCACCATGGAAAGCCCTGATTAACTCTCTCCACCAGTCCGAACCCCGTCATGCAAATGAAGGCAGCCCAACGCTTTTATGAAGGGGGAAGTGCTTGTCAGTCAGGCTTGGCCGTCCCTTGATGTGCTTCCATTGTAATTCTAGGTGTGCTGGTTGTACCGTCTTAGATAGGAGCACAAGGTTGATTCATCCCCACAGGATTGTTAAAAGGTGGATCTGCTAAGTTTTCAAAGTGACTCAAATGGGGGAAGGAGAAGGAAGGGTTGCACTCTCTTGTCAGCTCTTTCTTAGCCCATCACAGACATTGGTTTTGAAGATTTCGCTGTCTGACTTTGTGAAATACATAATGGGGATTCTCTGACAGTTTAGTCCTCCCCTGAGGACAGGAGATATGTTTGCACCCTGAAGGTATGGTCTGCATTGTCTGTGCATCATTCACAGTCAGTTAAGTGCCTTATCGAGTGATGCTTTTTCAGTTTTATTAAGTGTTTCCAGCGCTATTTGCTGGCAAGTACGCAAGAGGTCACTTCAAATTGTGCACCTCTTTGTTGTAAATGCGATCCAAATGAAATATGAGGGCTTCTAATAAATAAGAACACAGTAAAATGTTGCCAAAGGCGTCTTGGATTCACATTTTCAACCAGACGTTGGTTATCTACTGATGTTCTTTGGTCTCGAGCCGTGTAGCGGATGCTCTGAGAGCTAATTTAGAGTTTAACTTAACCCTTCAAGGAGCCTGCAAAAACCAAACTGGCACAGCTTTCGTTGTAAATTAAGACCTGGAGGTGAGTTGCAGTTTTCCAAGGTTTCTCACACATACAGCTTCTCCTGTCCTACTCTGTTTTTTTTCTGCCTGTCACAGATTGCAGTGTAGCAACCTCTGTCATGAGCTTTGGCAGGGATTTACCTCCTGCTTGATCCTCCTCTTAATCACTGCCAGGTCATTTCAATTTTTACCATCATTAGAGGGAATCCTGGAGGCAAATCTTTAACAACCAAGCCTGCAAAAACTCCACCAGACTTTCTTTACTGCTTCACTTTCTTCTCAGTTTCATTTGTAGGAGTGAATTAGTTTTGAAAAGAGCAGTGCGTCTCTATCTCACTCCTGGCAGAGCAACAGTCTTAATTTTAGGAGAGGAAAAGAGAAGAGAATGGATGGCGTCTCTCCCATCTCCTGCATTTGTCATCTGTTAACGCACTTGACCTCATAATCAGACTGCCGGCGCAACAAGGCAGCAAACAAGTTATGTCATGTTATCAATTTATCCGACATGACAAAGTAATAACGGCAATAAATGAACATGTACTTTGGAACGGCGGCGTTGCAAATTGAAACGCCGGAGTGTGAGATGCGCTCCTCTGCAAAAGAAGGAGCAATGAAGATGATGGAAAATCTAATATGAAGGAAGACAAGTGTTTACATTGCGGCTTTGTGCGTTTTACATCCTAAGTACTCTCTGTGTCTTTGTGAACATCCCCAGGGCTGCAGTTCCAGCTCTCCGTGAGAATGTAGCAAATAAAAACCCATGCTGTGTGATCTGATGAAACAAAACAGCACATTCAAAAGCTTTATCCTCATTATTTTGGCTGTTGGTTTTGTGCAGGGATTGTCTGCTGGGTGTGGTTTTCCCTTGTGGGGTAGTTTCAGTTTGAGAGTCTGAATCAATCCATCAATCACACAAGAAAAAGTATTTCAAGCACACTTTGACTCAAGCTGGAATACATCTCGATACATATTTTATGCACCTGACCAACCTCTCGAGTCACTCTCATTTGACATCAATTCTCTGTGCAGCCAACAAAAGCCTTGGGCGGTTCACCTGCACGCAGGACGGGCCGGCCTGCTCGTAAACCCGCTTTATTCTCAATGCCCTTAGCGCGTCACAGTTCAGCAACTCTGCACATCGGCTTCACAAGTACACAAGCCTGATAAAACGCAGCGTCTCTTCGCACACTGCAACAACAGACCTGCAAGACAGCACAAAGGAGTCACCTAAAATCTTGAAAGGAGGCTGGAGCTTGAAGGCTGCACGCTGGTAGGTCTGGGGTCAGATCGGGCCAGAGACCTCTCTGCTTTGCTTCCCTGTGCTTCTTTGTCAAGGCAAGTATAGGGGAGAAAACAGCTGGAAACAATCAGTTGTTTTCGGTTGTGTGACTGTGTACATGTGGCCATGATATAGATTTCCATGTGTGTTTTTGGTTCTCTCAGATTTTTGTGCCATTAGATAGATAAACATGGAATGGATTTGAGACCAGTACCACTAATAGATTATTGCATTCTTGTTCAAGATATGACAATACACTTGTATGCACTGAGCAAACAATTTCATCATTCTTGTTCATGTGAACACAAACAGAGATTACCAAAGTTCTAACAAAGCTCATACCTTGAGTATTTGTTAAAACAATAAAGCAGTTAAAGATAGACTAAAAATATTGCATTAGGATTCAAATTTTCAGATTTTCTCACCTAGGATTGGTCAATCTAACTACTGGCTAAAAGTGAAATGTCCTGAAGCAAGTTAAATTTCAGCTTCAGTTTTTGTGAGTGGCCATCTGACTTTGTCTCTAAAGACCGAGGCTCTGATTTACTAAGATCCCAAAAAGCGAAACGTAAAATTGCATGTGCCGCAAATAAATTGTGCCTGTTGTGTTTCCATGATTTGCAGGTGATCTACTAAGATTGTGTCACACGGGGTCCTTTTCGATACCAGCAGGGAGACCACTGTTGGAAGAAGGAGACAACTGCTCAGAGTTTAGACTGGAGTTCGTTTATTGGAGTTCTTTCTTTTTACTCAACAGTCCTAAAAGTCTTCAGCTTTGCGATGGTGAGGAGGGGATTCTGCTGCAGAAAGTGAGGGAGACTTGTCCACCGAGGGTCCCAAGCGTTTTCGTCACGGTCTGCTCCCGGTTGACTCCTTTTCCTTTCTGTCCAGGTCAGCAATCTCTCCAGGCACCTCCAGCAGTCTGGTCCGTTCCTGGTCCTGAGCTGCCGTCTTGCAGGGCTTTCCTTTGGACGTAATCCAACCTGCCAGGGACCCGCTCTCCAGACCGTTCCTTCCTTCGTTCCTTCGTTCGTTCGTTCCTTCGTTCCTTCGTTCGTTCCTTCCTTCCTTCCTTCCGTCCGTCCGTCCGTCCGTCCGTCCGTCCGTCCGTCCGTCCGTCCGTCCTCTCCTGCTTGTGCCTGTGGTTCTTGTGTCTGGTTGTCCTTCCTGCTTGTGTCTGTCGTTCTCCTCTCCTTCAGTCCCACACCTGTCCCCTTTTATACTTAATTGACTGCCACTCAAAGAAGATGTAGGCCAGCTGTGCTGAGTCAATTAGCTGACTGCCCATCTTCACACAAGGAAAAATTAAAACATGCAACACAAAACACAATAAAAACCATATAAAAACAAGATTAAAACACTGCAAAAGAAGATGGGCAAATCAGCTTAAAAAGTCAGTCCTAATGTTGACAATTGTTTGAGCTATTGATAACCTGTGTACACAGCCTTATTTAAATGAGGATTTAGCATGCGCAATTGATTCGCTGTGTAGTAGCTGTGTAGAAGGAGAGCAAGAAAGGTGCAAACAGAAAACAAACGGAGATGGAAATATTAGAAAAAGAGGCAAATAGAAATATGGCAAAGCCCTCTTAATGTGACCAGAAGGACTGCGATATGGAAGGGTATTAGCCAAAAAGTAAAACCAGTTGGAAAAATAAGAACACCAGATGACGTTAAGAAAAGATGGCAAGATATTAGATGAAGAAGAAGAAAAAAGTTCAAACCTCTGCGAATAAGACAGGTGGGGGGGTGACAGAGGAAATTCCTCTGATGAACAGGTGCAGCACGCTTTCTGTGAGGAGCAGATTGCCTAACTTGAAACCTGGGGCATGACACGCAAATGGCGGTCCAACCCAAAGGGGTATCTAATAGAGTGCCTGGTGAGTATATTGTTTTCCTCTCAGAGGCTGTGGCCAACTTTTTTCAGTGGGAGAAGCTTCATGAAGATATCTTCATTATATCTATTTATTTCTTCCCCAGACTTGCTCCTCTTTCAGCAGATCTCTCTGGATAAAAGCCGTGATGTTTGTTGATCTCTCTTTCTGTCCACTCCACCCCAACCGGTCGAGGAAGATGGCCGCCCTCCCTGAGCCGGGTTCTGCTGGAGGTTTTTCCTTCCTGTTAAAAGGGAGTTTTTCCTTACCACTGTCGCCTCTAGCATGCTCAGGATGGGGGATTGGATCAAAGACAAGATTTGATGCAAACTGTTGGTTTTCTTAGCTAGGCTATTTGTTATGAAAACAAGGTATAGAGCAAGTATATTTGGCCCCAACATCTGAGTTACAGATAGGAAATGAAGCTTGCAGCAGAAATTGTTTTAATATCTTAAACTCAGTGTGGTTAAATTTTGTTCTGATCAATTTAAAATGTCACTCATTGTTCCATGTTCTTGAAAATCTAATGAATTAGCAGTCATCTGAGCTGTTAAACCCAACCTTTGAAACTGTTCTGCAGTGACAATAATGGTTGCAGTTCTTAAAATGACCAGGTATTTCATTTAACACGTCCTCTCTCCCACTCATGCCACTGTCAGACCTCGCTGATGCCGTCTCCTCCCAGCTTCCATCTCCAGCCTCAAACAGGAGCTGAAGCTGAAAGTATACCCTGTCATCTTTAGCTTGTAATTGCTCGACTCTCCGTCGCCCCTCCGTTCTCCAGGGCTCCAGCAATTACAGAAATACAATGAGGCTTGGATTTTTCTCGCGGGGTGTAGAATATATATACTAATTCGCAATAAAGTGCTACAGCTGTCAGTGCATTTTCTGCTCGGTTACTTCAATAAATTGGAACTCCGAGAAGGGAATAACGGGAATATCGTATTATGTGCTTCCCACACTAGACGTGCAGGGGCCCCTCTTGCAAACACAATTTGAGCAATTCCATTTTCCTCCGATGAGAGAGAGTGACTTTTCATTTCAAAGATAGACAAACACGGATGCCTCGGTAGTCTAATAATGGATTTGTCTTTTCAGGAAACAATTATTAGGGGCTAGAAATAAAATAGCATTGTACTGATTGGTTATATTTTCACATTATGCAAACTAACAGTAAAAACAGTGCTTGATTACAGTTTGAGACTTCGTGTTTAGACCTCACTTCTTCACATATCTCACTCTTTAGCTCTGGCTTGACCCTCACTAGTACCACTTTGAACAGCTGGGTCAGCCATTTTCAGATGTTTCATCCTCCTTCTTTCTTTTTTGTAACCCCCTTTCCTACCATTTCTCAGCACTGCTGTCACTCACATGTCCTCCCAATGGCTCGCCCCAGCGTCTCGAGTGGGCCAACACCCGGAAGCGTCCGGGTTGTAATCCAGAAACGGCGCTGGAGGCGACTGAAATCAAGGCTCTAATGATGCCACTGCATAATGTAGAGTCTGCAGGGTGATGATGATGATGATGATGCAGGGAGGGGGCGAAAGGCGCTGGGGTGGAGGAAAGAGGGAGTACCCAGCAGCCAAATGAGAGCAGGAGGACTGAGAGGGAAGTGGAGCCCCAGTCAGTGTTAGCAGTGTTGTTCTGTAACTGCATGGCATTAACAGCTGCCCCTGCCATTAACACAATGGGAGAGGGAAAGAGGAGCGCTCCTTGTTAGGGATCATTTATTAACTGAGATCATCTTTTCGTTAGCCTTGGGGTAATGACTAATGTCAATGGCAAATTTCACAGTTGTCTAGAGAAATGAATTAGATTTGCAATAAAAGCCCCCTTGGCTTGTTGTACATGCTCATTTGTTGGAATTGGTGGACTTGGAGATCTGTAAGGAAACCAAGAATCCTGGCATAATACCCTCCTCCCCTCACCAGACACTGACCTTTTTCTCTCATTATGAGGGTAAAAAAAACCACAGAGGGCTCTATAAAAAGAAGCCTTACTGTATGTGCCTCAGCATGTACATCATTACATTCAACAATGCAAATGAGACCTATGGATTGCAGTGTAGCCCGCCAACGTGAACATTTAGCGAAACATATGCACACAAGCTGCGTGAGACCCGACCTTGACAGACCTGATTCAGCTGCCACTATGAGTGTTCGTGCATCTGTGTGTGCGCAGTTCAAAGATTAAGACTCGAGCACATTCTTTAATCCGCCCATGGAGTGTGGAGACACAATGGAGAGGGTACAATGACCCCCTGTTGGTGTCGACTCACGCCATCTCCACCGCTCCTGACGCCACCTCAAAAACCGGCCTTCACCTCCCTCTCCTCCCTGACCCAAACCCACCCACTTACAAAAGAACCTGTCAGGATGGGAACCCCTCCCCTCCCCACTTTGTCTTTCTTGTTGCACATACACACAGACAAAAACAAACCCTCCGCCCTACGCTGCTGTCATTGCCCCCGGGGGTACCCTCCAAAAAACTAGCGGACCCCCAAAAACAGCACTCTGTGTCTCATTCTCCTTTCTCCCCACTCTTTTCTTTACAGGACAGATGACACAATGCAGAGACTCACACTCACACACTGTAGGCCGCCTCTATTGGCCCATGTGTGGTTGGCTCGCAGCGTGGGGTTAATTGCGAGCAAGGTTAACAAAATAGGAGACAAAAATCAGTTTCAGAAGAGACCCGGGACCCAGGAGGTTGCACTGAGATGAAGTGGAACCTGAAAAACAATGTGCATGTGTGTGTGTGACAGACCTGGGTCAAAGATTAATTCCAAATAATCATTGCCGTTTACCGCAGGAGCAATATTTAAATAAAATAAATAAAAATACATTTACTTGATCTTAAAGCTTTTCCGATACTAAACCGCAGTGTGTATATAACAGAGGGAACTTGTCAGAGCTGGCCATCAGGGGTAACATTAATAGGACATCGGATTCCCATAATTACCTGTTTAGCCTCTTCAAGCCAGTCAAAGGTCTCTAAGCAGAATCTTTCTTTTAACTGAGCAAAAAAAATGTTTTCCATCGTAGCCTTTTACAGGTAAAAATGTATTCATTTCTTGGGAAAAAAAAAAACTTTTAAAATCTGTTCTGATTGGGGAATTAAGATGTGAGTTGAAGAGGTTCAATAAATTCTACCACTTGGAACTTAGCTAGAGTTAGTGCTAGATGCAGGTACAGTCAAATTCACACAGATTATGCCTTAAAGTTTATTATACAATGATTTTGTCAGGATGACACTGTGGATAAAAAAAAAATCAGTTTTTTATTAGTTCAAAGCCACAGTCCGGAAATGCCTCAGGTGACTGATACATGGTCTAAATAAGTGAAAAATTCAGGAAAAATGTACTTATTAGTTACTGTTTTTTATTTTTTATTCATTTATTTTTTTTTTAACACCTGCCTTGTCCAGCATTGTAGCAAGCAGAATGATTGTCTGGCTACTGTTTTGTGCCAAGCAAATTTACTTTGTCAAGTAGAGCTTTATATGTATAAAGTCCCTCTTGAAAAATAAAATCTT
>JAOXYM010000026.1:5357462-5375498 GCA_028567055.1 Leptatherina wallacei | reverse complement strand
ATAATCTGCACCTTATTGCTGGACCCGACCGGAGGGGACAGAGAGAGAGAGAGAGAGAAAAGAAGAACAGAGAAAAACAACAAAAAAAACAACAAAAAAACAACAACAATAACACAAATAGAACCACCATACAGAAAACAATGCAATCCATCCAGTAACCCAACTGGACTACAACCAGCACCCTACGCAAATTCGCACACACGACCCAGAATATCCCATGTTTTTATAATGTTTTACTGTTTTTAAGTAAAGATAGTTACGTCCATTTCACATACTGTCAAATTTCACTGCCCTCGTACTCCCATGAGTGCTTTCTGTTGGCATGGTTAATCAGGGTGCGCTTCCAAGTTCTGCAGTCAGTTTCTACAGTAAACATAGCGATTGTGGAGGAGATAATATGCACATTTTCTGAAAGAGACATGAATAAAAGCAGCGCAGTAAACGTTGGTCTGTGCAGGCATTCAATACTTCAGTTTCTTCTTTTAGTTTTTTTCTCTTGTTGTACATGGTCTATACTGCGCAACACTGCCCCCATGATTTTCTGTGGTATCACTCTTTTTGCTCTGCTTGGCTACAGATTCACAAGCTCTCTGAAAATCTCATGAAGTACACACAAAATCAATGCACAGCACAGACAGAAGGCTCCCTCTGTGTTTGTGTTTAACATTGAGCATAAACGAGCCCTAACATGTTTACATTCACTTTACAAGTTTGGTTTTGATTTGACTAACACAATATTTTGGTGTCTTCAGTGTAAAGCCTGAAATTGATTTTTTTGTGGATGCAAACAGCCAACATCTTAAGCCGAAGTGTCAGAGTGTAATCGCTGGGTGTAGGGGGGAACATAATCAAAATATTGTCAATGATTCAATGAAAATTGCAACCGGTAAAAAATGAAAATTGCTCTACTCTTATTGCCTTAAACTGTTGAGTCAGCATGAGTCCTCTTCTACAATTTTCCTTTCTTTGCAATTGTAGCAGCCACTTCAAGTGTTCCTCCGCCTACATTATGGTTAGAGTGTAGTTGTTTGCAATGTGCAACTTCACCACTAGATGTCAGGATATCTGACACACTGTTCTATTGAAACATAAAGGGATTTCTTTTGAAGGTTTTGACAATTATTGATAAAGAAAAAAATGTTTTCAGGAAAATATGTGTATTGTGTCAAGGTATTAGAAATTATCTTTAACTTTGGTCTTCAACTGTGAAATGTTAATTTCCTTTAGCTCTAACCTTTTTCCTGTATTTCCTATGCAGCTATTTAGCTAACTGTGCACCATCCACTTGCAGAGGTCGCCATTGATTTATTACTGATTCTGAAGGGATAAAGTTATTTTGAGTGGTGGAAACAAATGGAAATACAACAATATTTCTGGCACAACTTTAATCCAAACAGAATTACCATGAGTGCACATTTTTGCTGACTTTTGCCTGACTGTGCATAACTGTAAAACAACAGTGTAGCTGTGCTGCAACCGTAGTATAGATACCAATCACACAAAACAGGCACATGTCAACAGTAAACCACATGGATGCCTGCATGTTCATAATCAGAATAAATATATAATACATTTGGGGCTTTTGGATCAGGTGAAACCAGCAATCTAGACTGGTTGCAACGTCTTTAATCTTGAACAAAATATTGGCACAGTCGTATCATAAAACAATATACTGATACAGAAAGTGATTATATTCTAGAAAATCAATAATGTTACGAAAAGGAATGATCAGCATGCCATGCTGCATTTGTACAGGACAGTCTCATAACCTCAGCTGTGTTAACAGAGAGTATTATAGCAGTCAGTCACTTACTGTACAGTTTCTCCACAATCACGTTTGAAAATGGATGTAACATTTAGCTGTTAATACCAGCTGCTGGAGTGTTCGTCTTCAGATGATTTAATTGCCCGGCAATTTTCTCCTGTCAAAAAAGCAATGTGCACCTCGGATGAAAACGAGCGAGCGCAAGTGGGAGAGTTAATTAGCGACCTCGTTAGGGACCTGGAAGTGTCTGCTGGGGCCTTGCTGTGTGTTTGTGTGTCTGTTTCTATCTGAATGTATGTGTCTCTGTGAGCCGTCTTTGTCTGTATGTCTGTGTGTGTATGTGTGGTAGCTGATGGTGAGGAAATCCGAGAAGGTGCGTAGCAACGACATAATCTTTTGTTGTATACATGACCAGCTTAACCTGTGTGACTGATGGGATGTTCACACTGTGAGCCAAGTACTTGATATGTGTTTATGCTCTGGTGCATTGTAGGTGGTATTTTGAGGTTGCTGTTATTTCATGATGTTGATCAGGAAGTGGATTAAGATGTTTTTTTTTTTTTAAAGAATGTATATTTTCACTTTAATTCATGGGGATTGATTTTTTTTTCCTTTTAGCTTCAGGAAGTTCTCAGAGAGTTAAGGAGAGACCCAAAGGCCAAGCCCAATCCCTGTCCTATCCCTCTGGTTTGCAAAGGTAAAGTGGCCATTGTTCTTTGGGGGATACTGAGTGATACTTAGCCTTCAACTGGGGCATTGGTGGCTGTTTGGAACATTAGTTCCATAAAGAACAATGAAGTGTAAAGGGTAAAGTAACTTTATGTCATCTTAGTTCTGTTTTGTCTTTGTTCTTTAGAAATGCAGTTAGATTTACTGAATATTTATTTTACAATTTTGTCATTTTTCTAAATGAATGTGTAGATTATTTTGAATTCCACTTCGAAGACAGGGAATATTTTAAGGTAGTTGGTAACTATAGGTCTACTCAACCAAAAGCTATGAGGAGTTGTTCAAGTCTCTATTTTGGGCCCCCAATTGTTCAGCATCTCCATTTTCCCTCTGAGATCTGAGATCGTGGAAAGAAACAAAATATCTTATCACAATTATGCAAATGTCTATCAGCTTGATATCACTCTCTCTTCAGGGGACTCTTGTTCCATACAAATCTTTAGTGTGTGCCTTGGACAAATCATTATTTAGATGTTTCAAAATGTGCTTCTACTAAACAAAAATAGGAAATAATCATACCTGGAGCTGTAGATGAGTATCCAAAAAGATTAGCACCAATGCATCAACAAATCAAACCAGAAATATTGATGTTAAAATTACATTTTAGACCCTAAACTAGATTTTAAAATCCATACTAAAGAAATAATCCAATCAGCCTTTTACCACTTAAATTATATATCTAGAATAATTGGCCTACAGGCTCAGCATGATTTAGAAAAACTTATTGATATTTGTTTTCAGCCTGACTACTGTAATGGAGTTTTTACAAGATTTTACAAGTCTAAAGAAAAAAACAAAAAAGAAAATCACATATCCAGAATGCTGCTACTCATGTCCTCACAGAGATCAAAAAAGGGAATGTACTGTATAACACTGGATCTCAGCTCTTTACACTGACTTTCTTTGCAGCAAAACACAAATTTCCAAATTTTGATACAAGCACTTGAGGCACTTAATGGCTCACTGATCAAAATATAAAGGACATTTGATCTGTTGACACCAAAGGATCCATTGAGATTTCTAAGATGATCTGGGTCTAGTTCGGTTTCCATTGCGAGAGTGAAAACTAGACAATGACATTCTACATTTCGTTTGGGACAGACTACCAGAAAACTTAAAGGCTCCAAACCTCCAAACCAAATCTATTTTCCAAAGCAGTGTTGTAATGGGAATGTCAACAGCATTTCTAAACAACCCACTGAATGACATTTTTTCAGACTCATGCAAGTTTCAGGAACTTTTGAGCGGCTAATCACCTCAGACACCTACATAAATGATCCCAAGAGAAGAAAAAGTCATGTTTAAAAAAAATACACATGAATGCAACGGTGACAAAAATTGGTATTGTACTAGCATTATTTACTGTTTGTTCTCTGAAGTCCATGTAAGCACTAATTAAGTTTTGAATGAAGAGCCATTGCAGGATGCTGCCATAACACTTAAGTTGTAAAAATCCCAAAAACGTCAAACTGAATCTGATGAAGAGATTACATAATCATTTGAGTATAATGATGGAATTTACCATTCAAGTCATATGCTTTTTAATCCTGATTTGTCTGTAAAACTCCTCATCATACTCCATGTTGGGGTGGGTAAATGGGGTTGTGCTCTGGCTGAGTGAACCCTGTTGGTTTGGGGAGTAGCACAATAATTTGTTAAGACTTGGGCCCCTGAATTATTGAAGGCATATGAGTGTAAATAATTCACTGATCACCAAACGGCATGACAGGCCATTCATCAGCATGTGTCATGCTGGGTGTGCGTATGTGTTTATGGCGTGTGGGTGGGTGGAAGGTTAACACAGAGGTCTTGGAAGTGCACGCATGTAGTTTTTAGTTTTCTCTTGCAATGAATCTCTGCAACTGTGTTACCTTATTTTCTCATAGAAACAGAGAAGGCATGTGGAGAACTCGGTGTGTGCATTTGTGGAATCACCTGAATAAAAGTGCTTCATCAAAACCCTGCTTTAAATTTTAATTCCTGGGAATCTAGCCTTGCTCTGCCTTTTTTTTTTTCTTTAAAAACTGTGTCTGTTCAATGGCAAAGCGAGTATGGTGACGAATTGCCATAAACAGGCGGTAAGCATGCAAATGCGGCAAGGAGACAAATGTCCAACCTTGTGTTTAGTCAGAAGCTAAGGTCATCCACCCTCCCATTTATCACTGTTCTAATCAGCTCCACGCAGCCCCGATGCACAGCTCAGTACCTGCTGCATAGATAACGCAGGGAGAGGAGGAGGGAGATAAAAACAAAACTGATAAAAGATTCAACAAGTAAACATTCATATTGCTGCAGAGCATTTCATGTTCTGCTTAGGGGTTTTGCTCCTTTCGGTTTTTTTGAGTATTCTGTCCACACACTTATATTCTGTTTGCATGTTTGTAAACTACGCAGGGTTTGTTTTGCTTGTCAGATGCAGACAGAGGGTTTGACCAGGGAACTAAAATGTTTGGCTTAGTTGAGCAAATCAACATGTCTGCCTTATTTTTAACGGTTGATGTACTTTTTTTTTTTTTTTTTTTACTGCAAGACCAAGGTGAATACCTGAAAAGATGTCTGTCGGGTATTTCGATTTCACTTTTTATCACTCCTTAATTTTCACATCAGCTGAAATCCAAACCATCTTCTGTACAGCCAAGTTAAAAAGAAAAAATACCCTCCTTGAATTCTAAGGTTTACGTTTAAGTGGGTAATAAAAAAATAATTAGGTTTTTAACAGGTCTTAAAATGAGAAAGATTCATGATCTATCACCCTGGGTCATTATTTATTTAACAAAAACCAAAACCAAAAGTCCACCCGATGATTCATAAAGTTGCCAAACCACCTCTCACATTCGACTCTAGAATACTTTTACACTGGAGTTCATGGCTCACTCAATGGCTGCAAGGTGTCCAGGTCCTGTAGCTGCAAAACACGCCCAAATCATCAGCCCTTCACCACCGTGCCTGATAGTTGGAAGTTGGTCTGGTTTCTCCCAAGGACATTGTTTCAGAAATCTGTTTGTTCAGATGCCGCTTTTCTAACCTAAACTGTGGTTCTATGTTCTTTTTTAGAGAGAAAAAACTTTCTATTGCAACCCTTCCAAAGAATCCATAAAGTTCAGTCAGAACCTTAACCCACAGCATACTAACTGAGGCCTGTAGAGTCTGAGATGTAGCTCTCGGGGTCTGGTGCAATTGCACAGTCTGACCTTGGACTGAACTTCCATAGACGTCCACTCATGGGAAGATTATTAGCTGTCAGTATAGAATGATGGACTCCAGATAGTTTGGAAATGGCCTTATAACCCTTCCCAGATTGATGAGCACAATTCCTTCTCTAAGACCATTGATGATGTCTTTCCTCCTTGGCTTTGTGTTAAAACACAACTGATTGTTGCAGAGCAGCAAATTGCCAAAACTTCCTTTTTTATAGAGGCGCTCACACTGATGATGATCAATTAATTAAATGTATTGATGAGCTGCTACTGACCATCTTAATTCCTATAGAAGCAGTCAGGATGGACTTAATTTGACACACATTGCTTATGCATGTTAATCATGTGTCATGACTATAAATACTAAAAGGTCATGTGTCATCTAAGGTTGTGTTTGCCTAATTTCAAGACTTGGTGAGGACCAGATAATTTTTTTCTATATTGTTTTGAATTAAAAGACGGTGTACTACCACTATTTCACAAGACTGTATACCTCCCCCCTCTTTCCTTTCCCCCCCCCCCTCTCCTTTGTCCCCAGATGAGTGCTTCATTTGCCCTCACCAAGCGATCCAGAGATAGTCGAATTAGAGTCTTGCCCCACGCAATTAAAATCGTATTATTGCTCGAGTGTGACCCGGCCTAATTTAATTGCTGTACATGCTCAGAAATGATTAATAGATACAGTTTGTAAATAGCCTGGGCTATGATGATAACGATAGAGATATGGTTAGTTGAGTGCATTATTTCTTACGAAGATAAACATTTGGAAAACTCATTCGGTTCGGCACATTGGATTCTGGAGTGTGATTGTAATAACTCTACAAATGAAAGATCAAAAGACGCAGCGGCGTCCCGAGGGAGAAAGTTTACACAAACTAGGAGAAAAGAAGAGTTGTGTCTCATGTGTGAAGCCTATTAATCATTCAGCTCTTCCCTTCAATGAGTTGTTTTTTCCTGACCGATATTTGTTCCAAGAGATTTTGTCGCCTAGTTTGAAGTAAGCATCGCCAAAATCTTGTAAACAGTTTTAAAAAGTATGTTTCTTTGTGTGTATTCTCTGGATGTGATTATGTGTGTGTTTTTTTTTTTTTGGTTTTATTTGCATCTGAGAGTGGATAGAAAGAATTAAACTCGGCCTCTTCCAACTGTCAGTACTTTGGTTTTGGCTTAAGAACAGTGCTGGAAAATAATTGCAGTCAATAGAAAAGTCCTTATATAAATCCTGTGCGTGTTTTTGTCCTCTTCTTTGTGTGTGCTTTTGTGTACCCGGCTGTCCGTTGGTACAAGGTAAATGGGTGTGTGCTCATTAATCTCAGAGTATGTGATGGAGCAGAGTGGTCGGCCAAGCTGCTGAATGTCTAAGCAGGGCGCTGTGCATGTGATTTATTGGTAGAAGTGTGCATTAGGGCCCATTCGTAGCCATTAGCCTCGACAGCTAAGGACGCCTCCACCTCCTACTACAGCTACAGACAGTGGGCGGGACCTCGGGTTTACAGCACAGGGCTCGGGACATTTTGTCCAGGATGTGAGAACAGCAGCAAGTGGTGAGTCAATAGGGAGTGATTGAAGGGAGGTTTACAGCTTATCATGTCATTGCAGCGGTCCTTTTGGCTGAACATCCTGGACATCATCAATCCGTGAAACGGCATATTTCTGTCATTTAAAAAAAAAAAAATCTAAATATGTGTCCTTGTGCAATTTACTTTCAGCTTAATATTTGATGTCCATCTTGAAGACATTTGCATAAAACCAGACAGGAAGTGTTCAAAACTCCTGAACTGCCAATTGTCCAAGTTTATTTTCCTGAATTTGTGTATTTAAGACATGCAAATTCAATAGCGAGACACTTAAAATAAATATTTCCCACATTTTGAAATAGCAGAGTCATGCATTTAGAAATCTGCAAGGTATTTCAACTCTTCCCATGTAAATGATGTAATCTATAACAAAGTTTAAGAAAAAGGTATCACATGCTCAGATTTTGACTTTTGCTTACCATACTCCAAGTCATTCTGTAGCATGTGCAACATTTTCCAGTTACAGGTTGTGAAGGTGGTCTGTTTCCACAAATGGAAATACGGAAGAATACAAACTTGGGGTCAGTTGGAGTTTTGGTTGAGACAGTGAATACAAAAGCTGTCTTATTTTACAATGTAGCAAAGGGACCTTTTGTTTTGATACAATTTGGCAGCAACCTACTGCCAATGGCAAGTTTAGAGGCTTAGCGTTGGCATCCAAGACAAGTGGACCCAGGCTAAAAGATAGACAAGATCCATCACAATATTATCACCACTCACCTCATATTCATCCACTGAGGTATACACTGGAGGTTACAAGGTTGTGCCTCTTTGGATTCAACTTTTGGCCAATATATCCCACAACTCTCTGTCGGATTTAGATATGGAGAATTTGGCAAGGCAAGTTTATTTGTATAGCACATTTCATGTAAAGACAATTCACATTGCTCAACATAATAGCAAGGTGCAGAGCAGGGTGGAAGCCAAGTAAATGTCTCGAAACTTAAAACCATTCTAGAAACATTTTTATTGTGTGGCACAGTGTGTTATCCTGCTAAAAGACACTACTGGCAAGCCAGTGGATTGTTTCAGTGATGTAATCTTGGTCAGCAACAATGTTAAGGAAGATGTTACATGACAAAGTCCCATCTACATGGTAAGCAAGGCCCAACATAGCTTTGCCAAAAGCAATATAACACCCACTGTCAGGTACCATTGTGATATGAATAATGTTTATCACTTCAGCTATCTGTGGTCATGTCATTATGGTTAATTGATGCAGTCCTCGTCCAATACTGAGAAGAGTCCCCTAATGTTTATTAAAGACAAAAACTGCAGTGGTTGTTGCGTGTTCCAAATTTTATATTTGTCTGTCATTCAAAGATATCAAATTAGTGCACTTCAAACATCAAACCCATTTCAGCCAAGTTTGCTTCTGTAGAATAGACCAACACTGACAAAGCAAACTTCAACAAGCTACCTTTTATTCAGTAACTATGTTTTATTTCAGAATTTAAATATCTATTCATGAGCTCTTGAGCTATTTGCCTTAACAGCTTGTTAGGTCTAGGCAACAAAAATACATGACTAGGCTGAGGGAAACATCATGATGGGGAAGAGACTTTACTTCTCACAAAGTTCGTTGTATTTCAGGGGTTTTTCACACATGGATTTCTGTCCAAAGGTTTGAAAAATGTTTCATACTTTTCTTATATTCATTACATTTGATGCAGTTAGATTAGCTTTTGTGCTGAACTTTGACATAGGACACCTAAAGGCTTTATGTGATGCACCTGGACGTTTAAGATCTGTGTCTCTCTAAACTTGATGCGGTTAAACGACAGATGTACTGTAGGTTAGTGTGTTGGTGGGTATATGTGAACAAAAACATCAAAGCAAATTAATTTATCTGCCACTGTGATATGATTATTGTGGAGTTTCTACCAGCAGTATGTACTTGAAGCCCCGTATTTGAGGATGTTTGGCTAATCGATAATATGCTGCTAGAACTTCCTGGGAACTTCCTAGAAACAAAAACAAACCATTGGTTACCTTGATTAGTCTCTTTGGATCAAATTTTGGCTGTTCACTTTGAATCATGGTCGTCACACACCTGTAATCTTAGTCCTGATCAAACTGAAAAGTTACTTGGCTACTTGGGTGGTGAGCGAACTCGTGCCTGTACTTTCCAACATGGCCACTAGAGGTCACTTCTATTCTAAACTAAAGGATGTATTAGCAAATTAAACAAGTGACCGATTGTGTATTTTTTTCCCCCAATAATTATTTAGATATGTTTTTAAGAACAGTCCAGTACTGATTTATTGCAAACCTGTGACAAATAATCATACACTGGATTTTTCAGTTGTGACCAGGATGTGTATTTCTGAAAATCTTTTTTGTTTTTGAAAGTATAATTAATTCAGGGTGATTTTAAATAATATGTGCATTACTTCTACAAACTTTTTTCACTTGTTTTGCCAACTTGCACACAAGTGTGTTCGGAGGCTGGTTTGTATCACCTAATGTCAGTTTGTGTCAGTGGCTGAGGAGAATAAGGCAGTGGGTGGATGGGGGTTATGAAGGGTGGTGGAGGGAGGAGGTGGGTCATGGTTGGGGTGGGGTACGGGGTCACTCTATTTTGGCTGAGGTAATCCATCCATTGTGTTGAACTTCTTCATCTGTATCAATTCATTGAAAACACACTGGCCCTGTGGAGTGAAACTGAGCCTGCCCGCTCCTTTTTTGACAGGGCAGCGAGAGAGTGAGTACCACAGGATGGAGTGGGGGGGAGTGGGTGGGTGGGTGCGTGGGTGGAGGGGGGTTGGATTGGGGTCCATGAGGGAGGGGAGGGAGGTAGGGGGTAGCGGACCATGGGAAAAACACAATCCCTGGCCCCTCTATAGCACTTGTTCCACCCCACTTCACCCGCACACCCACCCTGTGTGTGCCACTTGTCACTGACCCTTGCAGCCCCTTTCTCTTTCTCCCCGATCCTTTGAGCCCGTCGCTCTCTCTGGGCTACAGATGTGTGTCAGCCTCCAGCCACCGCCACCACCACCCCTCAACTCCGCCCACCTCCTCCCAAGACCTACAGACCTACCTCTCTACCTCTCATGCCCAGGGATGGTGAAGCGTGGTGGGGGAGAGGCTGCACCCAAACCCCCAAATTCAGTCCCAATTCCTAGTAGACTAAAATAAAGAATAACACAAAAAGGAAAGAAGACTGGGGCAACCGAGGGGAAAAAATAGAAAAATATGTGTGCCACTGAGCAGTTGTTGTGTGTATATGTAGTCTCCAGGCTGTGGAATGAGGGGGAGGATTACAAATGCAACATGCACCCTCAGTGACAGTATAGTAATTGGTGCAAGGCTTCCACTGCCTTTGCCACCAGTGACAATGTAAGCTTTCATTAAAACACGGAGCAGAAATACTTATGAAAATAAATCATTACCACGGACCATTAGCCCGTCATCTTTCAATAATTGAATTTGTCAGCAGTATCCTTTTCAACCGCAGAAGCCACGCTCATATTCTGATGATGAAGGGGATCACAAACAGGAATATCTGAACTCCTTCATTACACTCTTCCTCCTTTTTCAGCTTGTCAATCACTGTTGTTGATGAACCTGAGTGAGATGATTACGCATCAGAGCTGGCATTACAAGATTGATTTCATCTCTGATGAGGTGTTATCAATATCTTTGATTAATCGCTAACTGGTGGCATTTTGCTTTAATCTGAAGTGATTACATCAGAGAGAAAAAGCGGCCCTGTGGCAGCCTGACTGCCACTCTTTCAGTATTCAGATATGCAGGCTGTGAACCAGCATTTCTTCGCCGCGTAAAATGTAAAAATAATGGTAATTGCAACAGCGCTGAGGGATTTCTGCATTTCCCAAAGTCATGACGCAGCACTTGGCAAAATGCAAATCTGCATTAAAAGCATTGCACAGCTTTTTCCTTATGTTAAGCTCCTCTCAAGGTTGTAAAGCATCCAGGGTCCTCGGAGGGAGGAGGAAAAAGAGAGGCAGCCAGCAGGGGGAGGTAAGACAAAAGGAAAAGTAAGTAAGAGGAGGGTAGACGGAGGAAGGCCAGGACAGGAGAAGGGGCAGGGATGCGCTCTGCCAGGGCTCCTATCGATTCCCATTGGCTTTTGGCCATGCATCAAGCACACCCGGTTGAGCGGCAGCTGAGCTGGACCTCCCTTTTTTGTGGCCTGGCGGGTGGAGCACGGCAGTGGCGGAGCTGTGGCCTTTCCCGTGTCCAGCTGTGCGCCCCACAGGGAGTACCATACTATATTTTTGAGCTTGTCAGCAGGGACAGATCCTCCTAGTACTTTTACACAAGTGACCTTTGTGAAGGGGAAAGAAGGGAGACATTTATGTGTTTTACAATGTTGCCATATAGGAGATTAGACCTAACATGCATTACGCTTGATGTTACAAAGAAAAAAAATGCAGTTGGAAACACTTCAAACATGGGAAATTTGATCTGCTAACATGACATCTTAGCCTCAGGATGGCCTCTAATGAAATTTCATGAAGAGATGCTTTCAGAAAGAGTATATTCCTCTCAGTTGAAAACATTGTACAGCTATGCAGATAGCTTTTTAATTTAAGATGCATTAAACGACTGACCATTATTAAATTTTCTATTGCATGCATTTAGAAACAAAGCTCTCCAAGGGACAGTAGTGCTCATCCTACTGCAGTGTGTTGGCTGTTAATATATCGCTTAGTTAATTTTCAGTCTCTTAGAGCCGAAGTTCACAGTCTATTTTCAGGGTGTGACACAGGTAAAAGGTGTGAAGGTTTTTGCTTTGCATAAGTCTCACTCAGGTGCTGTTAAACTGAGCTGCCGCTCCACCCCAGGAGAAAAATGCTGGTGCTGTTCACGAGCTCCTGCACGTTACTGTTTATTTGCAAAGTTTTCTGTGTGTGCATGTGTTTTGGAAGGTCCAGCATTCATTATCAGAATCAAAAATGGGTTGTTAGTTCAGTCTTCTTCTGTGCAGGGCTTGTCTAAAGTTAGATTTCTTTTGTAAACACTCCAAACAAGACTTCTGTCTTCTTTAAAAACAAACCCTGTCCTGTTATGTTTTACAACATCTCTCATTTTGGCAATGAGATGAAACTTGCTTTACATCTTGCTTGCTGTCAATCACCTGGAGGAAGAAACTGAAGTCTCCTACAGGAAATAATCCTTCAGAAACATGCTGCTTTAACAAACTGCACTGTCACATCTAGGTCCTTTTTATTTAGAAAGCCTTTGTTAGCCAGGACAGCAGCTACTTTTAGGCAAAATTTCAACGTGGAGCTTAAAGAGGATTTGTGTGGAGCTGATTCGGGTTCTGCGAAAGGTGCGACCGCAGTGGCCTTTTGGTGCTTCAGTGTGTGCATGAGGAAAATGAGGGGGTAATAAGAAAATAAGGGACGCGATGAGAAGACGGTTGGAGAGGGTGGGCATTGCTTTGGCTGTCCGGTGAGATCTGAAAGGGCCCTGAGTGGCGAGCGGATCTATTTCAGCGTGGAAACCCCACACACACAAAGCTCTGAAAGCTGCTCTTATGCCACGTCTCGGTATCTCTTACCTGTTAGCCCGATTAATTATTCCCCCAAGTACAGGAGCCAAGGAAAGGGGACACCGCGGATGGGCCAGCAAGATAGGGCTGCACTCTCAACTGAACGAGAGAAGGCTGCAGATAAAGAGAGTAGGCGGTGGGGTGGAGGGGAGAGGAAAAAGGGGAGAGCTCTGTTTTCTCTCCAGTCGTTTTCTTTTTTTCTTCTCAGCCTACAGTAGCCTTCAATCTTCAGTGTCTAATGTACTAGAAAGTTGCTCTTACAATGCACCCACTACAGACTGGGTCAAAAGAGCTGGTATGTCACTACTTCTTCATTTGCTCTTTCCCCTCTTCTATCAAATGGGACACCGGAAAGCATGCAGGATGCCCTTCGTCCCCTCTGAAAACAATTCTGCTGAATTGTTTGTTAGCAGTTAAGGTCGTGCACCCTGGAGAATGAGGCATGGATGCCGTTTTTTTTGGCATCAAATTCTCAGAATTTAAGGCGTTAACGGTATCTATCAGATTTTTTTCTTCATAGTATGAACAAGTACTTCCTGGTTATGTAGAGCAGGTGTTTCCATGGATATCAATCAGCCAATAGCAACATGGCTCCTGGAAGCAGAGTGTTGAGAGCGAGGGTCTCTGGGGCAGCCTGTCTTTTTAAACAAGGCCAGACACTTCACAGACAGGGAGAGGGCCAATTAATTCTGCCGGGGGCAACGCTCCTAGGTTAGCATTTGCTTATAGTGATAAATTGGCGCTTTGTATCCACAGTAAACTACCTATGCTCCTTCTGTTTTGGCCGGCTTGGCAGGTCCAGGAGTGATGTCATGGGGCTCAGGCTGATTAGTCGGGTGTGCCTCGTCCTTTTTCACGGGGTCACTGCGCTACTGTCTGTGTGAAATTAATTAAAACCTGGCTGGGGTTAGTTTCTGTGCTAATTCCAGCTCGTCACTAACATCTGCTTAGGAGGAAAATGAGCAAATCCCTGCATGATGGTGGATAAAAACCATGGAGTTTGGCTGAAATATGCAAATGTGTTTTTTTGTTTATTTATTTTTAGACAAAATGAGAAAAATACAAATGAACAAAAGACAGAACTTCTGAGCTTTTTAAATGGTATCAGAATTGATGTGTAAATCGATTATACACCATTATTAAGTCAAACTGAGACAGCAAAAACATAAGAATTTCCACATGTTCTTCATTGTATTTTGGAATTTTTCATCTCCTACAAAACAATGTACAAATATTCGACTGTTACTGCTTTTGGGTTTTTATTCTACTGATTTTACTCCCTATAAAATGATCTTTTCAGATCTCAGAGAGCATCCAGAAACGCTAAGTTCGACTAAAAAGTCATTTCTTGGGTCTGTGTCATGTGGTTCCTGGGTTTTTGGAGACCAGCAGCATTTCCTGCTAGAAGTCTGATCAATGCGGATCAATCAATTCTTTTGCCTCTTAGCGTCTGAGAAAGATACTGGACCCATTTGTCTTCTAATCATTCTGACTCCTATACATTTACGTGGATTTCAACTCAGTTTGACACTCATTTCTACAGATGAAATCACAAAAAGATATCATTTTATCAGTCAACATAGCACTTACAGTCATAATACAGCCAAATTTTTTTTGATTTAAAAGGAATTTGGCTGTTTTCAAAACCACCTACAAAATCTACACATACTCTGTAGTTCATCTCTAGGATCTACGCTAGCTTATAAGGGGTTCATTTCATGGCACACCTTAGCCTTTTTTAGCATGTTTCCCATTGAAAAAAGCTATAATAGCCTGTTCAATGTTTGTAAAAGAACATAAAAAAGTGCATCTTTGTGATACAAGTCTGTAGCCTCATAGCATTATTGCCTAAGTCATATTTGGGATAAATTGTGATATTTCTCTCTGTACTTTCCTAATATTGCTGATTGCATGTACATCATTGCCTATAGATCCTTAAATATGACTCAGGCATTTATGCTTATGAGGTTAACTAACTGTTACATTTACTTACCCGACACAGGGGTGACACCTGAGTGAACATGTAAAAGATAAAGACTAACCTGTGGTCCGGAAAACAGATTTAAGTTGTAAGATGTATTGTGTCATTCAGCTGCATTACAATAATAATGAGGAAGATAATGACGATGATTATACAAATCATAATGTTCAAATATGAGACTTATGTGACACATTGCATCATGGGATATTGTATACAATGAGGACTGGTTGGATACATACTGGAGACATTTTCCAAATAGATCACAGTGCGTACCGAAATGTGCCAAAATACATACATACTACTAGTAGTAATTTACATGGTTTTAAATATTAGCAGAGCTGTTGCAGACCACTTAGCTGTGTCTGATCAGCCTGCTGGAACTAACCAATCAGAGAAGCCCACCTCTTTTGTAAGGGGACAGCCAGTTGGTTCATTTCAGAAGGAGCTGATCTTTTTATTAGGAATCCAAAGGAAACAATACACTGTCTGTAAAAAAATGCACATTTTTCACATTTATCCCAAAAATAGCTTTTCATGTGCAGTTTTTTGTTTGTATGAAATCCATTAAATATTCTGGAAATGTAATTTGTAACTTTTTTAGAATGTTTTCTAATGTTGACAGTTCATTACAGTGTAAATAAACATAATCTGTCTTTTATTGCTGAACATAACTTCTTACATGCAGGAATATAGAAATCCACATTTATGGTATTTCGTGCGAGTCAAAAGTAGTATATTTAAGATTTTAAAGACAAACAGACTTGCAAATGTAGCAGAGTTCTTTTCCTAGATGACACAATAGTTTCTCTGCTTTACTTCATTTTAAATTTAACTTCATTTTTCCTCCCTGTTGAGACAAATGAATGCATTCAAACAGCATAATTAAACCTGACAATTTAAATACTACTTGAAGAAAAAAAACTACCTAAAAACTTAAAAATACATACAAATTTTACATATTTTTCCTGGTTTACTGGATTGTGAAATACCACAAATGCAAAATGCATGTGTCGTGCAGGCATGCGATAAAATCTTTCATTAAAATGCATTGCTTTAAACATCATATCGGTGGTCGCAGTGACTTTTGTTTGACTGTTTTTTTTTTTTGTGTTTTTCCCAGAAACCCAGTTAGTTATTTTTGCTATTCATTACCATTTTTCATTGATCGTGGGTAAAAATTTGCATCCAAGTCTTTTGTAGCCAAAAACATCAGAACAAACTCTATCTCCTGTGGTTAATATAGTGAAAACCGCCTCCAAACAAACTAAACCATCCAGCACTTCTGTGAAACTTTACAATACAGAATGATGATATGTAAAAATGGCGTTCATCTTCATCTTCTGACCCCTTCCTTCTCTTTTCCCAGTTACATAAAGGTACCGTGACTAGAAGTAGCCCCTGGTGACTCCATTTGTTCAACCATGTGGTCTGAATTTAGCCATCCTTTATCTTCCTCTCCCATCCGGCTTCCTTTCCTTACTTTCAATGTCTGCTAAGTGGTTGCATGCATACATGTGTCTTCAGAGTCCACTGGCTATCAAAGCAGCAAAACTGCACAGCAAAGAGAGGAAGACAGAGCGGGAATCTCAGATATTTTATTTACTTATTTGAATACTTCTTCCCAATGCCTCATTATTTCTGCATCTACGCTATAGCATGTCAAACATCCTTCTGGCATTCGCTATAAAACCTCCCCCAAGGTATGAAAGGTTGATGATTATTCTTTCTTTTTTTTTAAATCTGAGCGGCAAGAATGAAAGTCAGGGCCAATTTCCCCTTTAACATGGACATGGCGAAAAATAACAAGTAGAGCAACAAAACAGCCTTCAGTTGCTGGAGCGGGATCTTTGATTTGGCATATCAGAGGGGAGTGCGATGCCGGGGTTGCCGTGACTCCCAAGGTCGGAACATTAAGACCTACTTCGCCTGAATTTGATTGGCTGTCTGTTTAACGCTGTTGTACATTAGCCTCACTGAAAAAAACTCCATTAGAGCACAAATGGAGATTGTATATTACACTTAATTAAAATTATGAATTAAAATGAATGCGCTTTGGAGGTAAATTATGATGAAATGGCACGCAATCTATCTAACAACTCTGATTTGTATATCACACGACTGTGGATTAAACTTCCATCAAGGACTCAGGAAATTACACCAATATAGGTGAAATGGAATTTCTTTTTAAGAATAACTTTTTCCAAGCTTGACTGCACAAACACAAGCAGGATCATTACATTAGAAATATTGCAAACATGCGGTTTGTCACACTGAGAGCTCACATTACTTTCAGCTGGCTGCTTTATCAGAGCTGCTCAGTCTCATCTGGATGAGAGCCGTGCGGGGCGGAGGGAGCGAGCTGCTGATCCTCTGGCCGACGGAAAAAGGGAAAGTTGATATCATTCCCACCGGCTGCTGAGCAGTGACCACGAGGTTCCCCCTCATGGGGGGTCCTGAGAATGTCACTCTCATACTGGAAACCCCTTCTCTGCCTCCACTTCCACCTCCTTCTGCTATTATATTCACCTACATTATCTCCAAATGTCACTGAGAGTAAAACCAATAGGATAGGGGGGAGTTTATCAAGGAGGTATTATGCTCTTTTAGGTCCCACCTGCTTTATGGAAGCATGTTCACCAGGAGCAGTGATTTGAGCTCAATGCTGCTTCTCAAGATTAGATCTAAAAGTGTTATATGCGCCAACTTTTTCTTCTCTTCTGGTCAGCATATTAGACAGATGGATGTCCTAAACATTAGTCATTGCAATAACAGTAACGTACTGGATAAACATGGTGACATACTGGTTATCAATCCCCAATGGTGTTTATTTCCAACTGCTGCAAAAGGTTTAGTGTAATTTAGTGCAGTCATTAATGTTTAACCCTTTAGGCGTCTGAATTTTTCAAGGAAGATGTTAAATATTGATATCAAGAATTCAAAAGGCTGTAGCTTGAGAGTGGTTTGAGATGAACTCAATGGGTAAATGAAAAAAATGTTGAACGTAAAGCTGAGTTTATGATGGGAGTGAATATTCATCTCTCGCATATTGGACAAGAATCAGCAAATAGCTTTGTATCGCAGACAATATCCCTCACAGGATATTCCTCACACTTAAAAATAAATAAAACATTGTTAGGATTGAAGACAACCATGTCTGTCATCCCATGGTATAAAGTGTATATACCAATGAAGTGTAAATACACTGAAGTATATGATGTTGTTGACCTCGTTTTTACTGTTGTATAACCTTGTTTTGATTCACT
>JAOXYM010000026.1:5338565-5357387 GCA_028567055.1 Leptatherina wallacei | reverse complement strand
GGCTCTCCAACCTACTGTGTGACGGTAAGAGATGAAACTGTGCATGACCCTTGTGATGAACATTGTCTGCTCTGTATGATTAATAAAACGCTGTGTTGATGTATTTATACACCAGAGTTGTGGACTATTATTCACCGACTTCCTCCGAATCCTGAAAAATACATAAGAGTGTTTCATTACAACCAGGTATAGGCTCACTTATGGCCTGTTCCATTCTGTATGTTGCTTGGTGCAGCATTGCTACTTTGGTGCTAAAATAATGGGTTTTGTCAAATATGGAAAAAAGAAAACTTTCCCATTTCTCCCTTATTTTAATGGAATTTACTCAGGAATAGCAACAGACACAAAATAATTGACACCTGGTACACGCTCTCTGATGCCCCCTATATATCCCCAGACATGGAGAACATCCATATGAACTATATCATTGTCAGGAAGAACATTTTTTCATTTACTTTGGGTAAGCTATGTCTTTTTAAGGATTTTTTCCTGAGAACATGGCTGGGGCTTAATGGGTTAAGATTCATCTCGTGCTGACAAGCCTCAATAAAGAATAAGAAAACAGATTTATCAATTGGTAAGAGGTTACTGTTTATTACTCTTTAATTTTTAATAGAAAATATCACCATCTCTATAGCATTGTGGTTTCGTGATGCAAGTGTGACAGTGTCCTGTCATTATGCCTCTGATTGATCATGTGCCCTGGCTACTTGGCCACAGGGATATCCCTTTGGCTGACTGGTCAGCGCGCATGACTCTCACCCAGGAGGTTGTGGGTTCAATCCCAGCCCGGGCCCTCCTACATCCTGCCACACAAGACACTCAAATTCTCATTTCACAAAACATAAAAATAATATCACGTAAAGATAGAAATGACAGCATTAGATGAAAAAGCTGTTTAAAAGAGAAAAAAAGGCATTAAAATTAAGCTTTAAATACATCAAAGTGACCATTACATAAAACATGACTTTACACAACTTTAAACAAAAGTACACATCATCATTTTCACAAAACGGCAAAATAAAATGAAACAAAACAGCAAACACAATTTCACAAAGACATCGCAAAGTTGATATCATACAAAACATAAGAACCTTCTTTAGAAAGTACATCACAACAGAAAACATACCATCACAGGACAAAGCACAGCAAACGTTAAAAAGTTAACAAAACAACGTCAGCATACACAACTACGCTGGAGACGCCGGAAAACACACAACTCTTTCAAAAAAACAATCAATGCTTCACAAGAATAACGTGGTAAACAACATTTAATAAAACATCAATCACACAAAACAACAAAACCAAGTTGCTTTTAGCTTGTGTGAAGTGTTTCGTGTTTCTTCTTCTTCTTTGCTTTGTCCAGTATTGATGTCTGCTCTCAAATTTCTTGCCGTATTTTTATTTTGTTGCTATTTTTGTTTATCACCAAAGTGTTTATCGCCACAGAATTGATGATGTCCATTAAAAGAAACAAAATACTTCCTCATTTCATCCCTTTTAGGACATTTGTTAGTTTCTCAGGTCTGTTTAGTCAGTTAAACTCAGACTATGTGCTCATTTGAAGGGTCTCTGTAGCAGCACATGCTGTCAGTGTAGTTTCTCCATTTGCTTGGCTCATTATAGCTGCAGCTTTATAAAAAGTGACACTGTGAATAGAGGAAGGAAGAAATTTTTTTTTTTTGCATGAGCTGTGAGTTCACTTGGAACAGTTTGATATGACAGATCTTTCCTCAAAGGCTACAAACACCTGGTGGTTATGGGTTTAGACAGCAGACATGTCATTCTGACGGCTTCCCCCACTTAAGCAGCACCCCAAGCGAAGGCTTTTGTGGACTTTTTTAACACTCTGAAATTGTCAATCGAGTCAGTGGCCTGGACAAGCTCTTTCTTTGTGACGGTGGGGCTTTAAAATAGTGCCAACCGAGCAGCATGGACCAAGGGTTTGAAAAAGGCACAATGAACTGGAAGAAAAAAAAATCCTAGCTACCTGGGAAACAAAACCAGGGGCAGGCGAGAAAATGTTGAAGAAAGAGAAAAAGGGAGGGGTTGGAGAGGGGAAAAGAAAAAGTGTCACAGAGTGACCCTCCCTCCTCTCTATTCCCCAGCCAATTCTGAGCCCTCGCACTGAGCGGCAGGCATTTCTGGTCTTGAGAGGACTGAAAGGAGAGAAAGGCAGGAACAAAAAAAAAAAAAAAATAGGAAAGACGGAAAGAAAGTGAGAGCCCGTCCGAAAGAGAGGGAGAATAAGAGAGAGGAGAGTGGCAAAGGGGGAGGGATGGAGGGAGAACAACTTGAATCGTTGTCATCAGCTCCATCACGCTGAATAGGCCTAATGAATGCGAGTGAGTGTTGAGGAGCCACAGCCAGCTCTATCAAGGCAGGTAATACCGCCCAGATTTAATTGGGAGCAGGTATTGGAAGGGCTGTATTACTTTAATTGGGTAGGGGTTCTCTAAATGGAAAAGACAAAGTATAATGGCCAAATTGTAGTACACAATAGCACTTAGCCTTGGATTGTATGCATTTGCTAATCTGCCTTGGAATGAGGCAATTCTGAACAATTTTCTCAGTGAAACCAGCTGCAGAAAGCTTGTCCATGTCCTTTTTTTTTTCTTTTTTTCTTTTTCTTCTTCTTCTTTTCTTTTCTTTTTTGTTCCCTCTTGGGAAAAATGTATGATTGAAACAGAAAATACCTTTACCGGGGCAATCATTTGCCACGTGTGGAAAGCGGATACAGCAGTGAGTGGTGGAAGGGTGGGAGAATGGTGGGTGGTGGTGGTGGTGGGGGTGGGGATCTTTGTAGCGGGGAGAATGGACTGCAAAGGAGATAAAGCAAGGCTCAAAGTGGGGCCTGTCACGGTCGCCAAAGAAAGAATAAAGTGATGACATTTACAGTGACAGATGAGACTGCAAGGAAGAACTGCCGACTATTTAGAGGGAGGAATCTGATATTTAACAGACACGGCCTCTGGTAATTAACGGTGGACATGTATTTAGTGGCGGGACTTGTCATTATTAATGACAGGCTGAGTGATATCCGCCAGATCTTAATGAAATACAGCCAGGATTATGGGATACATAAAGCCACTTCTATGGAATTTTGGGTGTTTTTAATCTCCGGAGTTGCTCTGAAAGAAGTGAAGGATCCTTGTTATTATCGGAAAATGCTGCAACGCTCCAACTCCCGCTCAAGCTGAGGACAGGAAGCGCTTAGCACCACGCGGCCGCATCATCCCAGCATGCAGTGTGCTACTGCGCTCAGTCTTGTGTGTCTTATTGCTAAAGGAAATGGAGGGAAGAGGAGCAAACGTCAGGAATAAAAAAAAAAAAAAGAAAAGAAAAAAGTCAGGGACATGTTCGCTTCAGCAAACAAAGAAGCAACACTCTTCTTCTTGCACTTTCTTCTGGAACTCAGGGGAGCTAAGCTGTACAGTAAATTGTCCCGGTGAAGTGAGAATGATTGCTTTTTATTGTCCATTGTCCCCGCAGGTTAGAGCGTGGAAGGCATTGTGTTTCCTCATGTTAGAGTGGAAAGCTCTCAGTGGTAGGGGGGCTCTACCTTTAGCACAGGTGGGTTCAGCCTGAAAGCTGGCTGAGATGAGAGAAATGTGTTCTTACTGTAAGAAAAAAACAGCCCTGCTGGGTTAAATGCAATTCACTCCACTCAAAGCTCTTATTCTTACCTTTACAAACTCAAAATAACTTAGGACATCAGCATGTGATTTAGCCCTTCTTTATTCTGCCCTCATTAAGTTGAAACTGCAGTGACTTTATCCTCTTTTCTGCATTGTAACAACCCAGAAGCCATATTGTCCCAAGAAGGCAAACCTTGGCATATTGTTTGAAGGCTAAATTGCTCTCCACAAAACGCACCCTCTTCTTTATTGCAGGCAACTCTCCCATTAAATGTGTGCGTATTGTGTATGGATTACAATAGCTAAGAGGAACCCAGGGACAGCTTAACCGCTAAGAGAGGAGTCTATAAAAAGCACAGCGTGGCTGAGGTTTTTGTCGGGAGATGCACGCATGCTTTTTCACCTGGTGAAGAGAGGAGAGGGTTTAAGGGAAGAGCTGGCTGCCATGAATATTGCATGTGAAGGAGAGGAGGTGAGGGAAGTAGCCAACTCCAGAATAGAACATTCCTGTATATTAGATTACAGCGCGATGATTCCTTAGAGGGAAACCTTTTGATTAACTTGTAGTGTGTCTAGCAATTAGTTACACTCTACAGTGGGTAATCCGGCAGTATCAGAATGACTCAGTAATGATATATAATTAAAAGATGAATGAGTATGTTACTCACGTGTAATACAAATTGGATCCAGAGTGCACTTTGAAAATACACCGGACTCGGATGTATTATTCATATTTATTAGATTAATGTCATAATCTATCATATTGTCTTGTTAACTTTTACTGCTTTTGTTGAGCGACTTGAAACGATTATTTTTTGCAGTTTAGTTTGCCATCTTGTAGATTTTCTGTTGCAGAGCTGAAGGTAGGCAGCAGTGGAATTTTTTTTTGAAGGATTATGCTGAACTACTTGAAGCATATCTTACCCAACAATGAGCAGTAGAGATCTTTCTTAGCACCTTAAAGTCTTTCTTGACTACTGCTGCCTGTCAGTTTAACCCTTTAAGCCCTGGGCCTATTTTTTTATCCCTCTGCTCATAATGAAATGAGTAATATCAACAATATAGCAACAACAACTCAGCTCAGTTCCCCAAATAAGGGGCCTCCTGTTTCAAAAGGTATTGGCCAGATCCTGAGCTTGATGGCTCAGCATTACACTTATACTTGGAAAATAATCAACCATCAGTGTATCAGCATTCACTAACATGCTGATACAGTCACTGTGTTGTCCTGTGGAATAAATCACCAATGATCATGTTTTTCCTTTGTGTTGTTGTGATTCACAATTTTTTCCCCTGCTTGTCTTTCTTTTTGTAGGTGCTCCTGATGATTGTCAGCTTTGTTTTTCTTGCAGATGCAGTAGCTGGTTTTCTGTTTTAATCTAAACAGCTCATACATTTTGCTGTCTATCTGGTGTATCTTTGTCTCCTTTTTACTTCTTTTCACTCTCTTTTTCTCTTCTGTCTGCTCTCTCCTTTCTTTTGCCCCTACCCCTCCTGTCAGCTCCAGCATGAATATATACATTCAGCAATAGACTAATCAAAAAAATAAAAGAATTAAACTTAAGTTTCAAGAGGTGCCTAATATCCATAAAGCTTCTCTTGGCAAAAATCTAATTAGTATTAGCTTTAACTGCTGTGAAACCTTTTGAAGTTTATATTGTTTAAGAAGATGAAAACTTGACTTTTTGAATTTTAATTTATTAATTTGACAGGGACATGCACAGCAATACATTCACCTCAAAGGGACAACGTTGGTGCCAAAGCTGCTCATATCCACCTGCAGTCCCTGGACAGGTAGTCGTTTAAACATGCACTGAGATAAAAAAAAACAAAAAAAAAAAAACAATAAAAATAAAACCATGTGACCACTAAAATTTTCAGACCCTCTCACATACAGACTACACACAGACAATCACCCAAAAAAACAATTCAATTAGTGTGCACTCATTTGCTTGGACAACCACTTTTTTGGTCAGGCATGAAAACATCTTTAAGTTTGTGCTTGTAATTAATTCTGTTGGAAAAGTGTTCCGCAGACTTGTGGCTCTGTAAGAGAAGGGCGATTGGACGAAATAGCTTGTACGTCGGGGGAATACTACATCCCCCTCTCACCGTCGACCGCTTCATCGTAGACACTTTCTGTGATGTAAGTGATACAAATTTTCTTAAAGAAGGCGCAGCAGAGTTATGAAGAATTTTAAACACTTTTTTACATTTCAAGTGACTTTTTCCCAAACAAATTTTAATTGAGAGTGTTCTCCTAACTATGTTTAAGTAATTTTACCACCTCACTTAAATGAATAAATAAATATTTATTCTAATAAACTGTCTTTGTCAGTCCTGTAATATCCACCCAGAAGGACTTTGAGCAGTTGGAAATGGCCGCCTCTGTTTTATCACTGGTAGAAATTTGGTTCCAAGAAAACATATAGTAGACATTGTGAAATACATGTTGAGCCAAGTGAAGTTTTGCTGAACATAAATAAGTACGTTTGAGGTCTTTAACAGACAGGAGACCATCAATTTTAAAGTGAGGTGTTAAAATATAATGGAATTAAGTGTAGAACATGATGGGAAATAAAACAAACACAGAATTTCTGGAGAATAGCCAAAGACACGGACCTCTAAATGGAGACTTCATCACTTAAAACTTGAAAACTTGCATTTTGTCTGGTAAAAACAGCGGAATATGTTTCCTGACTCTGATAAACAGCAGAGAGATGATGCCGGTGCCATTCAGCGTTGGTGCTGTCACACACTGGTAATTTACTGTCTGCGTCTGTGAAAGTCATTAATGTCATCAGAGGGAGAGTGTAAATAAAGTTCTGCACATCTGCCACCTTGTTGTGCAGAATACTGGCTCCTCTGTTGATCATGTTTGCATCACATCTTCTAAGTCGATTGTAAGCAGACACTGCCGTGTAAAAGTAAACAACTCCGGGCCCAACCCCAGTTCTTGTCCTTACTCCTTTCCGTATGCCTTGCAGAGGTTAACTTCTCCTTTTCTTTCAGGAAACCATGCATAGTGATGACCTAGCTATGTAAATGGTTCCTAACTTGACATTTGAAGGGCTAGATGGGAACTACTCTTTGATCCTTTGAAGAAAAGGGTCACCTAATGGAGGGGTGGGGCGAAGGGGGAGGAATAGCTGTGTCCATATTGTACATCTAAGCAAATCTAATTGAACATAATCATGCTTCTTGCATCATGAGAAAGGGTTTATAATTTGTTGTTCAGGCACTGATCTAGCAGGTTAGTTGGAATTAATTCACAAATTTGGCTTAAAAGACAATTTTAATAACTACACAATAAGAAATACATTAAAGCGTACCAGTGCTTTTCAGTTTGATGCCAAGGGGGATATGAGTCTAGAGAGGAAAGTTATACAAAGCTTTACAGCAGGGGTGGGCGATATATTTCGAAAATGTATTGATACCAAGATTTACAACGATAACTTATATAATTTTTGCCCATGTCGGTAAATTTGATATTTACAAAAAATGAAAATACAAAGGACCTTCCCAGTCAGTGCTCACTGGTCCCAGTCTTAATTAATTCATATTAGATATTTTACGAAAATTCTGATTCCCAGCAAGCACAGAACAGAGAGTCACACGGTGGAGCCGTACATCTATCTGACATCACATCGATGGCAAATGGAAACTGTGCACCAACGTGCTGTTATCGTCCATTTATCGTTATCGAGATGAACTTATCAATATATCGTGATATTGATTTGTGGCCATATCGCCCAGCTCTACTTTACAGTATTGCAACTTAACCACCGGTATTTTAAACAACATGCATTATTTTTTTAACAAAACTCAGAAGTAAAGCTTAATTTCTTGAATTTTACACAAAGTGTGCAGATGTGGGGAGGATATCTTTCTCTCACTTCATGCGCTTTTAAACAAAACACAAGTCTCTCTTTCACCAATCACATACCACATGTTTGTATTAGCACATGTTGCTCTCAATGCTTTCTTTACAAATCAGGTATTTGTCACTTTTAATGAACGTAATTTCACACTTGGCACAATTACAACCTGCTCTACAGATGTATGTTATTTCTGCAGCTTGTGTTTAAACAGGATATTAAAAAAGGTGTTATTTGTTCGAGGATATATTTTTAACACCATCTGACCATCAAAAAGCGGAAGATGTAAGAGAAAGAGTTGGAAGAAAAAACAGCTACTGTATGAGATTCATTGGGTGGAAATGTAATTAACTGCAAATGAACTGGTGCGTGATACTTCAAACTACAGCCAAAGCAGCACTTTGAAATTCTTGCTTTGTTATCTGCTCTTTAAAAAATAGCAGTCCTTTTTGTTGATTATCCAGTTAAGAAACTTATTTATTCAGTTCATCTTTAAAAAGACAAAACATTTTCCTATCAGTACACATATTTTTAACTGATAAAAAACATCTGATTGAAGCGAGAGAAAAACATGTCAACAACAAAACAGGCATCAGTTGTCGCTCATCGCTCATTTTTACCAATTTAGGATCATTTATTTCCCTGTATAATTTTTTCTTTCTTTTTAGTGTTTTCTTTAAAAAAGAACTACTGGCAATGCTCTTGACATGACATTTTCATTTGGCTGGGAAGTCAGTCGAATGGTCCAAAACTTTCATAAAAGGTCAGATCTCGGCAACAATTGGCTGGATTGTCTTTGTCCCTAGAGTGGGATGTCTTTTTTTCCCCATCACGATCACATTGTTGGATGACTTGCCAGCAAATGTAGTAGATCTGTTTTCATTCCTGAGTGAACCCTTGTGACTTTTTTTTGAAAATCCCTGACATGTTCAAGAAACTAGTTGGAGATGATCTGAGCTTTGTGACATGATGCATCCTGCTGGAAGAAACCATCAGAAGATGTTACACTGTGGTCAAAAGGAAATGGACATGGTCAGCAACAATACTCAGGTAGGCCGTGGTGTTTAAACCATTAACAGAAATGATCGATAACACCATTAAACCACCAGCCAGGCAGGATGGATCCATGCTCTCATGTTATTTATGCCAAATTCTGACCCATGGGGGCTCAGAAGGCCAGGAAACATTTTTTTTCCATCTTCTATTGTCCAGTTCTGGTAAATCTGTGTGAATCATAGCTTCAGTTTCCTGTTCTTAGCTGACAGGGGTGGCACCCGGTGTGGTCTTCTGCTGCTGTAGCCCATCTGCTTCAATGTTGGACACGTTGTGTGTTCAGAGATGCTATAATGCATGTCTTGGTTGGAACCAGTGCTTATTTGATGTTGCCTTTCTGTCATCTCCAACCAGTCTGCCCATTCTCCTTTGACCTCTGATATTAATAAGTCTTTTTGGTTCCAGATAACTGCTGCTCACTGGATATTTTCTGTAATTTTGGACCATTCTCTGTAAACCATAAAGATGGTTGTGTGGGAAAGTTCAGTAGATCAGCAGTTTCTGAAATATTCAGACCAGTCCATCTGGCACCAACAACCATGTCATGTTCATGGTCATTTAAATCCCTGTTTGACCACAGTAAAGAAGGCATTATACAAGGAAAACTCTTGAGTTAAAGGTAGTTAGTTAGTTAAAGATAGCTACGTTTTTATAGTTGTATTCTTATACAGGAAAATGGACACATCTCTTTGGACACTTTGAATATATGTTTTCATTAAGAGGTTTCTTTAATGATTGAACTATTCTTTCTCTCATTCATAGATTGCGCAGAGTAAATTTTTTAGGTAATCCAAACCAGAGGGCTCTCTTACATGAAAAATAATAAGAATAGGCTTTACTTAAGGGATGGTACCACTCAGCAACCAATAAAATTAAGTCTAAAAATAAAGTGCAAGTGGATCTAAATATAATGTGACAACCATAATCGTTTTTCACATTTCACTTTATTTGTTATAGTGACACAGTGCTGTGAAGCAGATCAGCATTGTGCAGGGTTGCGGTTCTTATCGTCTTAATGTCCTACTAGGCTTTAATCCCCAGTATGATATAAATACATGCATATACATACCTAAACACACACACTAACCCATACATACAAATTAAATATTAGTGGGTTTATGTGCTGACCATCTACAACCCCAGTCCTAAAAAGGTCGGGATGCAGCAAAGAAACATGAAAACAATGCAATGATTTTCAGATCTCGTATAACAATCTTTTATTCAACAATCTATTCGTTTTTTGGCATTTTTTGAACCTCTGCCTATTGTTACATCCAAGAGACTCTGCCTTTCTAAGGTGCTCTTTTTAGTTCGCTGATCTATTGCCAATAAACCTCATTAGTAACTTATTCCTCAGCTATTTCTTTTTTAATATTACACTCTTTTCCAGATTTTCTTTCTCCATCGCAGTTTTTTTTACATTTGTTGTTTCCATCAAACTCATAATGAGCTAATGTTTTCTATAACAGTAAAATGATTTAAATATCTGATATGATTTCTATGTTTACCTGTGAATACATGTTATTGGTGTGTGTGATTTACAGAATCTTTACATTCTGTATGCATTTCCATTTAACACTGCATCCCAATTTTTGGGATTGCAGTATTATTAAAAAAATCAAATATATAATTTATATAATTGATTTATTACCTTTCAATACCTAATTGACCAACAAGTTGATTACATTGACTGTGACCTTTTTCAATTTCACCATCATTTACCCTAGAATACTTTTATTATCACTCAGTTTACTCATAAAATTATAGTCAAATCATAAAAAATTGTCAAATTACAGTCAATAACTCTCATCTTTTGCTCAGTAGTGGTGAGTTATTGCTCCATATTTTTGTACATTTTTGCTGTAACTGAACCTTCTTCATACGTACCAAAGTGTGAAAGTCTTGCCCAACGTCTGCACTGGCATTCAAAGATCACTCTGTTTAGGTTCCTCCTCTGAAAACCAGAAGCTGAATGTCAACAGTGGTCGTCCATCCATCAGTGTAAAGCAGATGAATTGGTTCGATTCTCTTCAAGGCTTTTTGGTCTGGGAGGTGTCAAGGGTTTTTGGCCTTAGATTATATGATAAAATATGGCCGACAGATGAAAACAAATAGGACCAAATGAGTAATCAGGCACTCGCTTCCCCCTAAACATCTATTACAACAGAAGAACCATTGCTCCGAGGGTGGAACTAGACACTACAGTCTGGTTAAGAGTTAATGCAAGCTTGTTTGACGGATGGGGTGGTGGTGGGCGGTGGTGCTGGACATGTAATTTATTCTGTCTGGCGGAGGCATGTTGTGTTGATGAGGATGGGGGCCACTGTACACTTGCTCCCAGTATGATTCCAGTTTGAGGTTGCAGATCCCCAAGTGGCTGTAACATACCCGGATCCCTCGGCCATATGAGCCCACAGAGGGCCTCCACCGGTAGTCCAGTGTGTGAGATGTATAGATAAAACACACACATATACATATACTCCTGGCAAACAATGTTTCCTTCACTCAGAGTTAAACATTTTCTCTGACAAGTCCAAGAGGTATTTATCCCCCTCTCCCGGATCTCTGCAAACCTGGGATATTTTCTTGCTCTGCAGACGGCCTCGGCCAGGGCCAGTGTCAGTTATCACATGGTGACAGGCAGAGTTAGGCCGACATGTGTTCCAGCCCGTCCCTCCCTGCAGACGAGTCTGCCAGGGCTGCAGCTGATGAGAACCGACAGCCAGGTAGATCCACAGGCACGATAGAAGTCAACAGAGAATTTCGAGACATCGTGAAGGGTTTCATCAGTGGAGGATTTCTGGGTCCCTCAAAGTGTTACATCACTCCCTCTGCAGCGGTACACAGTAACAGATTGTGCAGGTATGAGCCCATAAAATCTCAGCGCAACTACACATTCACTCAGTTTCAATTATATCACAGCTGTAATGAGAGAACTCTTGTTTGTTGAGCTTTTGCTTAATGTGGACCGCTTCTCCTCTTTTTTCAAAACTTTTTCAAAACTATAGTACACACGAATCACAAATCTAAAGCCATCTAAATTGTATGCAATGGTTCAGTTATTATACAATTTCTGTAATGTCCACTCTTTCCTGGTTTCCCGTTAGTAATCGTGATTTATAGCTAGTAGTTTATGGCTGAGTTACATTTTTGAGCATAGACCTGTCATCAAGTGGGGAAGAAGGGAAACTGTCATTAGTCAAACATTGTCAGTAATGTTAATATATAAGAAAGATACTATTGACTCAAGGTTTACTTGATCTGGGGTGTAGTTTAAAAAAATAAATCACAGTAAAAAGTTAATTTTTTTAAGTGCTGCTCTTGAGGACTTTCCGAAAAAAACATTAAAAAGGTTAAACCAGCCTTTTTTTTCTTCCTTTTCTTTTGACCACATAAAAAAATATGAAGCTTTACAACAAACATTGAGTCATTTGATCAAAAAGGTGATATTGTATGTTTGGAGGAATAAAGATAAAGCCATTCAAGCCTGAGAAAAAACTGTAGCACCTGTAAACCGTGGTGGTGCTACTATCCAATCCCGACTCATCAATAGGGTACTGCTCTGATTTTGAATGGGGAAAAAAAAAAAGCTAGTAACTTCACAGTTCCAGGATGCCTCAACTTTGCAAAATGGGAAATGCCAACAAATCTCAAATGTATTTAAACACCTGACCATCATGTTTGCCTGACCTTAACCGAGTACTGTAATGTGTTATTATGTAGTATAATATACCAAAGAAATAAAAAATAAAGCCAAAACTTACATAGGAAATAAAAAGAAACTTACAAATATTTGTCTAAAGGCAAAGTATCAGTGCATGACTAATTGGGTATAAGAATGTGTAGGATCATGGTCTAAGGCTGTGTTGCTGCCAGTGGAACTGGTAGATTGCACAAAGATACGTACAAATTAATAAGGAGGACCACCCTCAGTATTCTTCAGTGTTGGATAACTGTAACAGAACAATGCATATTAAAACTGATTGTAGAATAAATACATATAGTTTTACTTCCTGGTATCCATCCAAAACTCTGCAGGAAGCTTGTTATTAGCTATCAAACTCTAACCATTTGTCATAAACAAACTTACTAGGAAACATTCAACCCTATTTTAACCCTATGTTGAATTCAGATGATCATATGAAAACTTATGGGCCAAAGAAAAAGAAAAATTCAATGAAATGATCAAATGGTGGAGAGAAAGTTCCAGCCAGAGCAAGTCACTGTGGTTTCAACCTTCCTCAGTCCTAGCGGTAGTTAGCTGCACTCCTTGTACTCTTCCTGAACATGTTTATTTGCTCTCTATTTTCACTGTTTTCTTAGCAAGGGATGACATCATCTGTCCGCAGAGAATAATCAACCCCATGTTTGTATACATTCCACTAAGCATGTCTGGCTGTGCACATTTCCTAGCTCATTGGTTTTCCTTCCCGGTGTTGCTATGAATCTTCTGTTCTGCTACATTAAATGACTTGTAAAATGGGAGAGGGGGGGGGGTGGCTTGCGAGTGGAAGGCTGTTGGTTCCAAACTTGCTGAGATGTTTCTGAGCATTACTTCCAGAGTGTGTTATGGTGAAGTTCAGTTTGGCGTTCTCAGGGTAAATAAAGGTTAAAAGGAGCCAGTGTGCATAGAAGTGAGCAGTGTGTTTGAAGCGCTGCACCTTTTGAAGGTGGTTTTGCCTGTGAGCTGTCAGTGGTTCCTGGAACAGGGGGAGGCGATGGGGATGAGGTGAAGTGCAAGCAGTAGGAAGAGGGCAGCGGTAGCGGTGTGGTACCCGGGATGAACCGACGACGGAGTAAATGTGTTTGTGTAGAGGTGGGGGCGGGGGTGAGGGTCATCGCCAGCAGCAAGGTCAATACAGAGATCCTCTCTCACACTGAGCCAACCTGCTCTCTCTTTGCTGTGCTGTCTGAAAGAGGTAGATGTAAAGACACACAAGCACACACCGGTTCAAAGCTGGAGCTTTTATTTGAACTGGGGATATATGCTAGACTTCATTAGGCTGGACATGGAGATTTTGCAGGAGTGGAGCCTGCGTTGCTTCGAAATTGTCACATATATTGCAGAAGTAAAAGAAAACACTCTTCAGATGGCTGTTATGCTGAAGCATCGTGTCATTTTTCATTGTCCATACCGTACTTTGCATTAAATTACAACTAAAGCTGATCAAAAAAGTGTCTTTGAGTATTTCATCCCTGTGGAAGTTATCATATATGACAGAAATCATATTCATTGAAGCAGCTCATCAGCATTCAACATTGTGTCAAAGTTAGAAGCAGGATAGATAGTGGGTCTAATGGCGTACAACAGGAAATGTTTTCCATCACCCCTTCTTGTTGTTAACAGCCTGTTCATCCACTTCTTAGTAATGACACCATCACAATTGTCCCTGCGATTTTTGATATTGTTGTTTCATCTGGCACTTCTTTTCTCCTTCTCTTTGTTTCTGGATGGAAGTTGTGTCTGAGAGCTGCTGCATGCTGAAAGGCGACGTGCCTTTTGTTTATGGATGCAATTATCCAGTTCTGCTGGAGGAAAGATTTTTGCATCATATGTTCTATTTGAACAGCAATTGTGTAGTTTGTCTTCCTTGCAAACTAACATTTCTATTTCAGTCCGGACTTTCCACTTCATTTCCTATCTGGGCGTCTATAACTTAGCCAAACTGAGTTATTACAGTTAATTTTACAAACTACGGCTGTTAAAGAAACTACTAATATATTGCCAAATACAAGCCAGGATTTTTTTTGTCAATGGTGACACATAAAGTACTTTCAAGATAAATGCAGTAGCAAATAATTATTTCCCATGTCGATATGGGATATGGTTCTTCCTTTGAGATTTTTGGATGACAACTATATCCTACTGGACAACAGTGCTCATTGAAAAAACTACACATTCGCTCCAAAGTGAAGAGTCTAGACACAGTTTCAGATTGCTAAGATTCCCATGGAGCATCTTAAACCATTTTTCAATACACAAGTATTTTAGTGTTTTTAACTTCCAAATTTGTTAATTTGTATGTTCCCTTTATCCCACTTTGCAGACCACCCTGATTGCTTCTTACAAGAGATGTCCGATATTGACATTGAAATGTAATATGGGAAATTATTAGTATCGGTTTTTACTTTTTTAATGACAACTTTTACACAACATGCGCATATTATATATCAAACTCTTCAACTACATCTCATCTCACTAAAAATGTCAAAATATGAGATATTTTTGTTTGTTTGGCACAACTCACAATAAATCCTGCATGATGTGTAAATTCCAAGACAGCAGATATTGAGATGTAAGGTATCTGAAATGATTTAGTTTTTCTTTTTTCTTTGGAGGGGGGACCGGTATCGGTTGATATCGGTATTGGAAATTAAAAGTTGGACAGTATCGGTATATCAAATCGATAAAAAAGCCAATATTGAACATCCCTACTTTTTTCTGTTGTAGGCTGTATATAATGGTTGCATGTATAAAGTACAATTGTTTCAGAGAAATCTTCTAAGTCTTTGGAAATGAGTTAGTATACCCAGATGTTGTTTTCCCATCAATGCCAACTGGAACTAGTGCCGATACTTACCTCATTTGACAAGAAACTTAAAGCTAATAATACACTTTCTCATTGCACTCAAAAGCCGGAAGTTAGCAGGCTTTTTGCTCTAAATTTTCCTTTACATACATGGCAATACATAATTTTTTTGCAATGCAGACACTACAGTACTCCACCTGGCAGCCTCTTATTTTATTGTCTACAAACTCATGAATATTTTGCCTTTATTTGTTGGGATAGAAAGTACATTTTGTATCTATCATCACTTTCTTTTTTAAACTTGCTGCAGGCGGTTGAATGACATGCCTCTAACTGAAGTAAGAGTGATGAAAACATATTGATGAATTCACCTGCAAAAATCTTAGTATTAACATTAATAATGGATGGATCCTTAATTTCACTCTCACATATTCCTTAGGCACCTCATTAAAGAAAATCAAAAGTCTGTCTGTGAGAGACGATAATTGTAAATATGATTTGCCAGAGAATGTTGACAAGTACTATGGTGCGTGTCATATAATCCTGGTCTGTGTTTGTCCTAGTTGAGCAGACAGGGTGCAAACAAGGAGATGTGGAAACTGCTAACAGTCAGCATTTTTCTGGAAAGACAATGGTGATCTCAAAAGATTTTGTCAGGAAAAGGAAGTCTTTGGCATGTTTTCACCCCCTAACAATCAAACTAAACTGTACAAGTATGTATATTATAAAGAAATACACTTTTCACCACCAATTTTACCGATGTTTTTAATGCTATAGATGTTATTTTATCCACTGCTGTTAAAATAAAGGCTTCGTTTAAAATATACATGCCAGCTTTCTTGAATATAATAAACAGTATTTATTCAATGAAAACTTTTAAAAACTGCTGCATCTGCATTGTATGCCCTTGGCTTTTGTGCGTCTTGTTTAGACAATGCTTTTAGCATGATTTGCGTCCTTTATGGATGTTCTTCTCAAGTAGATCAATCTCCCTACAAAGCTCCTTATTAACCGTTCCCCCACATTATGAAAAATGTATTAATTAGAATAAGAGCCTTCTTGATGGCATCACGTCACTAAAACAGAATATTTATTGGTCGTGACTGCTTAAAAAAATGGAGCATTTTGCTGAAGATGAAGTTGATCCGCCATAACCCCACCGACCAAACTTCGAACAAACAGCTAAAGTTTCTGAGTAATGATGCTGTTTGTAGCATCAATCAGCAACTGGACAACATTGCTTTTTGTCACTTGGCTGGATAGCTAGGAAAGCAACCATATGATGAGATGATGACGTATTGGTTCTTAAGTAATCTCTTAGCTTTGACTTGGCAATTGACCTAACGGCAATTGCAGCTAAGACTGATGTTTTTGGTGCAGCTCTGTTCACAACACACCTTTATCCCCTGTTAGTCTCAGATGCCTGAGGAGTGTACCACATAGTGAAATTAGTGGGTTATGAAGATAATTTGAGCCCCCCCAAAAAAAGACTTTCATTAAACCTGGTTAGATCACCATCAACTAACTTAAACTGTACTCATAACCTTTAATAGTAGTAGTTTATGTTTAGCATTTTTGATTAAGATATCTGAGAAAAACATCATCATTTTACTGATGATATTTATGGTATGGCAAAATTATGTAGGTGAATGACGGCAGTTCTAGAAACTTTTTATATGCAAGTCAAAGGACACATTCCGGTTAAAAACAATTCCAGGTTCCTTATTATAGCACTGGAAGGCAAGATAATACCATCCAGAGTAATTATAGAGGGGCACTGCGTCTTTTCTGGTGTTATTGTCCAATGAAAACAACTTGTAAAAGACAATGGCTTTAGTGTTGTCTGAATTTAGAAGCAGAAAATCCAGCGTCATCCAAGATTGCAATCTGACCAACTGATTGGTTTAATTAAGCTTCACAGATAAGTATAGCAGAGTATCATCTGCATCACAATGGGCATTCATGCCATGCTTTTTAATGATATTAACCCATGGAAGCATGTGCAACATAAAAATTATTGGTCCAGGTACAGAACCTTGAGGAGCTCCTTTTCTGGCTATGATGTGTAAAGAAGACTCATTGTTTACATGAACAAACTGAAATCTATCAGATGAATATGATTTAAACCAGCCTCATTTACTTCTTTTAATCACAATTTTCAGTTAGTTGCTACACTTTAACAAATACCTTCACCATTGGAGATGAGGAAAGCATCAACCAGTTGGTAAAACAAAATCTTGTTTTTAAATTTAGAAGACACAAAGCTTTTTTCGTGTTTCCTATAGTCGCTGTGGCAATATGCACAAGTCAGTTCAGTGATCTAACAGTCATACATTAGACGGCTACCAGGGTTGCAGATGTATTACTCATAAAAGATAGGAAAGTAGAAAAGGTAATCTGTCTTTTTAAAACATAGTGGAGGATTGGACTCTTCCATAGAAATGTTTAGTGTCACAAAAACCTGCATTTTAGCTCCTTTCATTCAGAAACAGCATCCTCCAAATCAACTTTACTCAGATTGCTGACGAGCCCTCGTCTCATTTAAAATGATTGATTAATATTACAATTAAAATTCCTGGCCGAGGTTGTTTTGATTAATATTCCCTTCCTGTCTTGAGGTTCCAAACCACCCATGATGACATGAAAATAAACAAACATGCACCGGAGCACAGGCAGAATTCTCAGAGAGGCGAACAACATCTACCCTGGATCTTTGGTGGGAGAGTTGGAGAGAGAAACGGGGGAGAGAAAGCGAGCGAGAGGGAGCACTTCCCATATTTCTGCTGCTGATTGACAAGGCTGACATATGGAATAGTTCACCTATTCCCCAGTGACAGGAAGATGGGGGAGAGCGCTGGAGAGGCGGGTAAACTTGCCTGCAAGGCTGAGTACATTTTTTTCACTCTCTCTCTCTTGGATTCAGTGCTTCTGATCAAAAGGACTCATATCTCCCTTACTAAATTTAGCACCAGTGGCAATTAGTGGTAGAGTCACACAGCTACTCCAGGAGCAGCTGACAAATAGTACCTTAACAAGTTGGAGATGTGCACCAATTTGATGGATTTGTGTGTGCACAGCTGAGGAGAACTTGCTTGAGTGTTTTGCTTTTAGTGTGCATGGTGCATGCATGTGGTACATGTTCTGTGTGTGTTGGCTGAGCAGAGGCAGCATGCTGATCCTGTTTGGCTTTAGACAGCGTGTACGTCAATGCTGGCAGCTGAAATTAATTTGTAAATGTGGAGAGATGACATCAAAGCTCAGTCAATTAGCTTCATTTATAAAACTGACAACAATTGGCATCTTGAGTGTATATTAATAATCAGATTTTCTGCTCATTATTTCTGACCATTAAGTGACCGATTAAGTAATGAGCAATAAAAACAAACCACTTTATTAATGTTAGAAGGGGTAAGCACAATTAAATGGTATTTTAATGATGCAATGAAATTGTGGCCTTTGTTAATACCATGATTGCTTGATTCTAGTATATCTTTTCACATTGTATACTCTCTTGTAATGACAATTTTAATATTTACCTCAACATTCATAATTTCTTGTCAATAAACAAAAAAAAAATTATTTAAACTGACTGTAAGTTTATTACTAAATACGTGCACACTAATGTGACCCTATTCCTAATGCATCGAGATTATCTATCTATCTATCTATCTATCTATCTATCTATCTATCTATCTATCTATCTATCTATCTATCTATCTATCT
>JAOXYM010000026.1:5315741-5330710 GCA_028567055.1 Leptatherina wallacei | reverse complement strand
ATTTTAACCAACTTTTTTTCTTTTTGTGGTGGTGAAGTTTAGGTCATGTTCAAATGTTAATGTACTGTAGCTAGAAATCCTGAGTCCTTCCAACTTCACTTGTTACAGACAAAAAAATAGATAGTTTGATTAGATTGGAAGATTTTGCTTCTAATGTTCTGTTTTTGACAAACTCTGGGCAGGATGTCATGTGAAAAACAGCTTATATGAACATAAAGGCCTCATTTGTGGAGCACTACACTGATTTTCGTATTTCTTTTAGGTTTTGTCAGGTCGTAAAATAACTTTGAATCTAAATTTTAGTAATCATTTGACCGTTAATTACCTTATTACTAACTAGCTGTCAGATCTGGGAAGGCTGTTGAAGGTCTATAATAGAATGTTACTTTGATATCAGCTTTGAGACTATATATAACATACTTCTAAAAGTCTATGTAGGGTCCCTAATGGCTACGATTCTCATATTCAGTGTTACAAAATGTCCCTGAAGGACTGCTTTTGTCAAACATTGCTTAAAGGACTCAGTCCTTCGTTCAGTGAAATTTCAAGGATGCTTCCGTGCGTCCTCTGTGATCTCTAAGCACCCACAATCCTTTTAGCGTGTTCGAGGCAGCGCAGAGGGAAGATTAAATAAGGTTGGTAAAAATATGGATCTAAGGTTTTGTGTTTGTTTTCACCATAAAGGTGTCATCCTGCTCTGTCAACAGACAGCAAAATAGAAATGACCAGTTTCCTGTAAATGGCTGTTAGGTGCCAGCAAACATGTCAGTGTGTCAGCTAATGTGTGTACGTTTGTGTACAGGTTGTAATTGATGGCAGAGCCTTCGTCATGTCTTATGCCCACTTATGGAGACGGATAGGTCTTTGAATGTCAATATTACCAAATAAGCATCAAGCTTGATGGGAACCATATAAAGCACTTGAAAACTTTCATCTACGACAAGTTATCAGATTCAGGTTCTCCCTGCCTTTTTGAAAAATTATATTCAGGTCTCCATTTTTCTTTTGGAATGAATTATCAACATTATCCATCAAAACCTTAATCTTCCTGCTGATGTCAAACATCGCAAAGACGTTTATTGATCATTTGGGTTTCCATTCAGCCAAAGTACGTCTGGCGTTTTGGCAGAAATACAGGGACTGCTTTGCTGCTGCTGCTCTCCCAAGTGTATTAAACCCTGAACTGAACGTACAAGTCTGTTTCTTTTCTCTTAAAGCTTCTGCGTAAAACTCATTGAGCACTCAGATATATCATCATGATATTGAAAATTTGGCACTTAAAAATGCTTTCTGCCTCATGAAATAACTTTTTAAATGCTCTCCACACATTCACTAATCAATTACCTTTTATAACTCTTGTATTTTGTTTCAACTTTGTTTCCCTTGTTTTTATGCAATGTCAGTGAGTGTCTCTGCTAACTTTGTGGATTCAAGTGTGAGCTAATTACCTAATAGAAAAATGAAATGTTGACATGTATGCAGCCCACACATAAGCATTAAAACATACACAACATGCAGCATCTTTCTCCTCCCTTCTTCATCGTCGGAATCCACATTAAAATGCAATAACGAGTGAGGTAACAAACTAATTATCCCAATTAGCTTACCGTTCATGCAAGCAAGCTGAAATGTATTTGCTATAGTATTCAGAAGGCATCCTCTGGGGACTGCAGACTGCATGTGCACACCTCACACAGTCATGACCACTTTCCAGCTCAACATCTGGCCATGCATGACGGAATGCTGAGATTTCTGTCTTTATAGTTTTTCAGATTTTCACTTCAGCATTTGCAGGCTGTTTTCTTAAAGTTGAGCTGGTTTTCAGGCATTCCTCCCTCCCCTGTGTGTTTATTTGAGTGTTTGAACGTGGGATTGTGGGAATGGGAGTACTGTCAGGTCTAATTGCCGTGTGGTGTTTGGTAGGAAGACGGGCCTGATTAGGGAGGAGGTGAGGGAAAACATCATGTCCCCACTCACTTCTCTCCCTGTCTCACCTGTTTTCTGTCTCTCCTGCTCAAATTTTTTTTTCTTCCCCATATCCTTTCTCTGGCTACATGACTACACAGAATGATGGCAGCCCTGCACGGCTCATTAGCTGGCAGAGAGAGACGGACAGACACGAAAAAGATGATGGGAAAGAGGGCAGGATACAGACTTCTCTAACACAGGTTACCACGGTGCTCACCTGGTGACTGCTGTCTACATCAAAGCCTCTGGATGCCAGTCTAGGGGAAACGCGAGCTGCCAAATGAGTTGGGATTATTGGAAACTGTTGGGAGTCAAGAACTAAATCTGTTGCAATTTTATTCTTTTTTAAAAGAATCTGTTTATTCTAGCATCTGAATCTTATCCAGTATTACTAAGAAAAAAAAAAATCTAATGTAATTACATTATATTTTTAAAAAAATGACACACAGATAATGTTACGAGTCTCATTTTTGTTAAAAAAAAGGAAATATTTATTTAACTTAAAAATAAATTTAGGACAATTTAGATTGCTGATGCGATCCTTGTAGCAAATATTGCCCCAACATATTGGCTGTTAGTAAATATAAATCTGATTACATGTTTTGTGATTAATTAATGTATCAATCTCATATATTGGACTCTTGAGATATTCAAAATGGTGAATGATAAATCTGAAATCTCCTTTCATTATTAATCATGTGTGTTGTAACACTGAGTTGTATGTGATTGCTAACTGCAGAGCAGTGATCCTCAGTTAGTGTGAGCAATTTGTGAGAAATTACTTCCAAACTGACTTACTCAGTTTGTGTTTGAACACTTGGTGAAGTGTAGTTTGCCAGGCATGGATGCTAATGCTAGCATCAGCTGCTGTTCTTCTATAAAGCTGCGGTTTTGCTGCTAAATGTTTTACATATCAGGCTTTAAGTAATTCAATGAAAATTCCTCACTGCAGAGCTTGAAAAGACCAGTGGGCCTTTAACCTAAATGTCCCATTGAAGGGGCCTAGTAGAGTTTCATCATCGGTATTTTACTAATTCACTATGGCCACAGCAGGAAGTCAAAGGGTGCCTCATAATTTATTACTTACAGAAACTTGTTTACATCTTTACAAAACACCTGCTTGATCATCCCTGTCCGGTTTTAACCAACCCTGGAAGCAGAATAAAATGCTACTATGTCTTTTTTGAACCACAGGTACGGCTGCTTATCAGTCGTGCAGAAAAACATCTTCTGATGCTTGACCTCCGACACATTATCAGTGTTGTTTCGCAGAGTGACGGGATGTTTCAGGTCTTACAACATAGACCCTCCTCCAGGCGACCCGACAGAGGATGATCAGACCCCGGCTTGTGGCATTCTACAGCCCCCACTGCTCTCCCCTCTTCAACCATAGCCATTATGATGCTTTCTCTGATGTTATTGATGGCTCTTCTTTGGTTGGAGCCTGTTATGCCTGGTGTTCTGTGGGCAAATTCCTGCCGACATCCACTGGTATCCATTCGTTCCTCTTGCAGTCCCCCACCAGCTCCTGGTACTTCTCTCTTTTCTTCTCATGAACCTCCTCCACCCTTTCCTCCCAGGGCTCTGTTAGCTCCAGCAAGATTATTTGTCTTGTGTCTTTTGGTGATTTGTGGTGTAATTCCCGGCCCGCTGCCTGTCCAGGTCGGCTGTCATCACCCGGTCTGTAGCCATGGAGAGCAAACAGGCAGAGCAGTTCTTTGGTGTTTTCTCTGGCCTCTGTTCAGGATTTCAGGACCTGATCTTGCCTCCATCGACATTGTCCCTCGCCCAGGGTCTTGGAGCAGCTGCAAGATGTCTTCTGGTCTCCCTGTTTTGGAGCAAAGGGGGCATGGAGGTGTTTCTATTTTGCCCCAGGTGCACAGTTTAGATGGGCTGGAGAGGACATGATACACGCCTGAATCTAGAACCTGATTCACTTCCAGATGTCCAGGAGACTCTCCGCTCCATTGCCTGGTCCCACATCATCCAGGCAACTTGCTTCTGCATGGCCACAGCCTTCTTCAGAGGTATAATAGCATCATTCAGCCACAGATGCGGAGCATGCCAGGCCATGTGTTGTTCTAGCAAACAATAAAACTACTGGTGGTTCTTTCTTTTACTGATTAGTTCCCTTCAGACCGACAATCGCATATGTGCTTTTCAGTAGGTGGGTTTGTGTTGGGAAAAGATCCTGGCTTTTAAAATAAAATGCTCATGTTGTTCCTTTTCAACCTGGTGCTGGGCTGGTGTTAAGACCTAGCCTAACTTGTAATGTATAGAACTAATAGAATTTGTCTCCAGGGATTTTTGAAGTATTTTTTTTATTAATTTAGAACTTTCTCAGAACCATTTTATCTTCTCCAATACATTCTGAATTTCTCTAGAGGATGTTTCTCACTTTCCTTTCCTCACTTTGCTTGTTCTTTATATCTTAGTTTATAAAAGCCATTTCAATCAACAGTCGGTGCTTGTGAAGGCTCTTTGAAAGCCTGACTGGCATTTATAAATGCTGACTGCTAAATGGAGGCTGCTATAAACAGGATTCATATTCACCGTTTCAAGCAGTATTTATGAGCTATTCAGAGTTTATAAACACTGTAGTAGATGCTTTTTATAAATTTAAGCTTAAAATGGTGATTGCAAATGTTGCTTTATTTGGTGCATCGGGCAGCTCTCACAAATTCCAACCAGAAAAACAGGGCTACATGTTACACATTTCTTTTTAAAGATGAACTTTGCCGAGTTGTCTTGTCCTTTGACTGATCTATGTGATTCTTGATGATGACTTCGACCCCTGTCTGGTCTGTCATGATTTGAGATGTTTGTTAAACTGAAATATGTATGATTGGATTGGTCCAGGTGAAATGAGAACATTAAGAATTGAACTATATAAGAATACTGAACTTAACCTGGGAGTACAAATAAGAGAATGAGATACACAAGACTGCATTTCAGGGGCAAAAAGAACGAGAGTCGTACATAATATAAAAGCTGTGCCTCTCACAGGTATACTCCAAGTATTCTTTGCAGACAACCCTGCACTGTTTTGTTCCTTTGGTCCTGAATGTGATCCATATTGAAAGTGTGCTAATGGTTCTTCAATAGGCTTCAAGGTAGAAATATTATGCAGCTCTGTGTTCAGTGATTTGCAAACCTCTTCCTAGATGAGAAGGGGCAAAAAAACCCACAAAGATGATATCAGCATGCTTGTGAAATAATCATCACAAGATCTTTTTTTCTTCTGTTCTGAGTCATGGGGTGAAGGATAACGAGAGACGGGGATGGAGAGAGGAGTGAAAAAAGGCAGAGAGAGCAAGGCTTCAGAGACCAAGGGGAAAATCTAAATCTTTCATCCTCTCTCTGGGTTCAGAACGAGAGGAGAATTGAGGGTTGGATTATCGGCACTAAGCCTCAGAAAGAGCTCAACTGTAGCTCTCTCCTCTGTCCTGAAGACTACCTGGCTCACTGGCAGCTAGAAAAATCTCTACTCATGACTCGCCGGCCTCTGAATGGAGTTACTCCGGACCTGTGGGTCATTTAATTTGCCATTTAATTTCCTTCTTGAATAGATGAATCCATCTCAGTTTCACCTAATCATCTATCGCAGCAGCACCATCATCATTATCATCACCATCATCATCATTGCTGTCTTAAAGCAACGATGACCTCGGTCGGAATAATTTTACAGAATCGACCGTTGTCCTGTTATCTGGATAGTGACGATGGCTGGATTCAAAATGACTGCCATGTCCACTTTGTTGGGTTCTTCATGTTGACTCTGGCATGTTATTCAGTTGGGAGATTCGACGTGAGTCCTGAAGAAAACACTTGAGACGCTATTAAGCCTGTAGTGGGTCTTGCGTGTGGCAGTTGTAAGCCTCGTCTTGTCAATACGACAGTGAGATGCACAGAAGTACAGTGAGGGAGCTGCACTGCAAGAAATGTCGTAATGAGGTGTTTAGTCAAAGGAAATAACATTTTGTGGCTTCATTTATTGCTGCAGATTGCATTCTGTAAGGTTACTTTGCAGAGGTTAAACCATTTAACATGTTTAAAAGATGAATAAATGGAGGAAAACAGTTATATTTATGATACTTTGTTGAAAATGCAAACATCCTCCTCCCCGAAAAGACCTGCCATAAACCCAACTAAGATTCCCAGGGTTGCATCTGATGAAATGTGCTGGCAAACACTTCTTGCAGTGGTGGGAAAGATCCAGTTCGAAAACAGATTGCTTGTCGAGGCCCTGATTTCTCCGTTCTCCGCTGATGACGATAATAACCATTCGCAGGATTGCTGGTGAACAGGGAGGAGAGAGAGCGTAGACGTTTCAGTAAAAAAAAAAAAAAGGCGTACATGCAGTTACTTTCTGCAATCAAAACACAGATTTCTGAAGAAGAGTTGAAGCTGAAAAGCGCACACACGAGCCTCAGATTGCGGCGTACACATCCTGTTGTTTGCCATCTACGGAGGATATTAGCCGGGTATTTGTGTACAGTAATCAACAGGCCCTCGACAGTCTAGTTTCTAGAGAGAGACAATCTGAGGAAAGATTGTTCAGTAATCAGACTATGCTGTTTAAGGCGGGGGTTTTAGGGAAGTAAAATCGTATAACTGATTGTTTTTGTGTTGCAATGTTGAGAGGATGTATTCTCAGATTTTAATGAGTATGAAAATGTAAAAAAAAAACAAAAAAAAACAAAACAGGTTTCCAGTTCAAATAAGTTTATGCCTCATGTATATGTTCCTGCATGTCTGGGTGTGTTTTCTGTATATTTCTGTGTCGCTGTTGCCCTTAGATACCTCTCTCCCATCCAGCCCCCCTCCAATCTTCTCTTTACCCCCCCATCTACCATCTTGTCATATGCGTGATCACTCCCTCCCTCTCCCTCCTCCTCACTCTTCATCCCTCTCCTCCCACTATTTCCCCTTGACGCTTTTAATCTCGGGTTGATGATACTTGGTGGAGGCACTTAAGTTTCTGTGCCAGGTGTCTCCCCGTGCTTAACATCATGGGCTAAGCTCCTCATTTCTGCAGCTCTTTCGCTCGTTGCATCCGGCTCACGAACACACAAGCGTGCACACGCACGGTAGCATGCACATAAAGCCACCGACTGTTTCCATAGAGACTTTCGACTCAGTGTGCATGGACGGATTTTAATGCTTTGGATTTAAACATCAACCCTTTGCTCGCTTGTGTTTTTGATGTTCCTTCAAAACTGGGATATTATTAAACTGCTTTTTTATTGAACTATAGATGGTGTGTTCATCTTCAACCTCACAAAGTTGTGTTTGGAAAAAGTCTTGAGTGCAGTAATTTTGCAGAACTTTAGCAAAACTTCAACCAGATTTCAGTGATTGGATCATCAACGTGTTTATGGCACATTTCATTTGAGCCATGAGTCCTCCCACTGATGTAATTAAACTTATCAACCTAAAATCTGAGTTATATTTCTATGAATTAATGCTTAATCCTGCAATTTTGTACCATTTGAACTTTAAATTAGGGTTATCGATCTCATTATCTAAGAAAACTTAACCAGTTTGCTGTATTTTGGTGACACAAGTATATAACTGATTTACAAACAATTTTCATGGGGCGACTAAACCCTATGGGCCACCGGGGTGTCTGATGCTGCTGTTCAATCTGGGAATTGATCACAAATATGATGCAATCATTTTCTTTTTTAGCCACAAAAACTCTGTTATTGTTGTTAGCTGTCCATTCGCCAACCATGCTGCCAATCCCACACTGCTTTTCCCAGTGGTGTTATAGGACTTGTAGAATGTACAATCTCAAAGCAACCAGCTAAATTCGGATGTTATGTTATCAACCTAGTTTAAGTTTTTAGAAAAAGGTGAATAAAACCAAACAGAAACAAACTAAAAAGCAGCACCACAAGAAAACAGTGAATTGAAAAAGGTTGGTTGGAAAGTGACACGAGGACGGTGCAAAAACAACATGGTTTACGGGTGTTACTGTGCCAGCATTGGCACTGTGTTACTGTAATTGATTTCAGCTGCCATGTGAAGCAGTTGATCCTCCTTTCTGTTTGGTAGAGATAGAAATTAATCACTAATAACAGCAACTGTCAAGTCTGATTTGTGCAGTGTGTTAAATATCAGCCGTGGTCAAATCATTACAATCAATGTTTTCCAAGTAAGTTTGATATATGGGCAGTAATCATTTCATTAAGCTGAAAAAAAGGAATGTGGAGGCCTTCTCCAGGGTCAGTGGTTAATTTGAAGGAGAAAGAAAATTCAAATAAATTAGACAAGTTATGAGTGAGCGCTCTGATTAGTTTTAAGAACAGAGAATTGTCAGTCTTGCTTCAAAACACATGTTTTTGGAAGTGGATTAAGGCTTGAACTAGAGATGCACAACATAATCAGCACAATATTGGTATCGGCCGATATCAGCTTCAAAATTAAATTTGGTAAATCGGCCATTCCACCGAAATAATTAACCGATAAAACAACAGGCGCTGGGAGAACATTATTGAAGTCTGTTTTAAGGATAGGGTGCACACTTCTTACTTGTTTTCTTTAAAAACTATTCCCATGACTCAATTTAACATGTTGTTCATATTTCAAGTTGAAATATTTTTCTTTTTTTACACAAGAAGTGAATATTACATCATTCTCAGGTTTTTTTTTTTTGTTTTTTTTTAACCTCTGCATTTACCAACAGGCCACCATGACAAATAATATGCAAAATAATACTATATTTTAATTTCACAACAGAACAAGATAATCTCATTAAATAAGAGTGTTGGGGGGATATCGGTATTGGTTATCGGCCAAATGAGTTGTAAAATATTGGCATATCAGCCAAAAATCCAATATTGTGCTTTCCTAGCTTGAACAAATGTTCATGCTGAAGTGGGTTAGGGTGCCATGTCTATACTCCAGCAGCCCAGCGTTGGACAGATTTATTAAAAATAGAGGACATTACTAACAGTCGTTTACCTCATCAGGATGGTAATGAGACAAAGTGTATAATATTTTGAGATGTAATAAAGGAAATGATGGTAAACTCTAAAAAACTTAAGATCACTGTTGATGGTGGAATACCAAAAAGAAAACTTCCTCTCCAAAGAGAACAGCTCTGTCTATCTATAGTTAAAGGGATATGTAAACAAGCCAGTAAAATGTTTTGTGGACTGATAAGATCAAAATAAACTTTTTTGGTTTGCTGGAAAAGTTGAAGCGCAAGAACTTTATCCCATCTGTTGAACACGGTGATGGTAGTATCATGGTTTGGGGCTGTTTGGCTACATATCAGCCTGAATGGCTTTCCATTTCATTGACGGGATAATGACATGATAATGACATTCTGAAGGAAAACAAAAAGATATGTGTCCATGAAGAAAAATCTCAACAGGAAGTGCGTGAAAATGGCAAAACTAAACACACAAGTGAGTCTACAAAAGGATGTTTAAAGAGGAATAAAATCATTAAACTTAAAAAAAAAAACACACAATGTTTTTGGGTGCCATTGGAATAAAAAAAGTAAAGTAAAATCTGTTAACAGTAGATTTAAAAAAAAAAATCCATTTGTTTTTTTGCATATAACTTCAAGACCGCTCCAAAAACTAGCAGCACAATGTGTAATCATGGTGCTTTTGAAATCCCACAGCTGCTGCAACACTTGCTGAGTCATATAGATCCTGATTTGCACAGACTGTACAAAATGCAATGTTTACAGCTCCCATATCCTTAGTAAGATTTAGGCAATGTGTGATGAATTTGTGCGTTGAGAGTTTGCTTTTTGTTGCTTTGTTCTTTAAAGACAAGGCACAAGAGAGGAGGAAGGAGACAGAGGAATAGAAATGAAAGAAATGGAGACGGCAAGGAGAAGCAGAAAGATAAAGAGAGAGATAGCTCTCATGTGTTTATGATATGTTTGTTTGTGTTGCCGCGGGGACCTCTTTTCCGCGCCCCCCCCTTGTTTTTCTCCCTCTTCTTTCTTAGTCACTGTCTGAGCTTTTTTTTCCCCTCTTTCCATCATGTATCTGCCCGCCTGTCCATGCAGCACTCTGTGTTTCATTCTCTTCTGATGTCTCAATTAAAATTAATGGGTTCAGTCTGCTCAGATAAAGAAGAAAGAGGAGGAAAAAGCCTTTCCAGGAACAATGGCAGCTTCTTGCATATTGGTAACCAATCCTTCCATGTCTGGGCCCACGCTAATGCTTCACAATATTGACAGCTCTAATGGCACAGTTCCTCTAAAGAGGTTTTTCTTTTTTTTTTTCAGATCCTGGGGCCAAAACGAACCACAACATCAGAATACTGATTTTAGCTGGCTCTTTTTTTTTTTTTTAAGAGGGCAGGCCTGACATTTCATATTTGCAAAGTTTTATCTACTTCTGAGGTAGCGCCGTTATCAGAATTGTCAGTGTGGGTTAATCACAGCGAGCTTGTGTGGGTGGTCATCCTGAGGAGGTGGATGTACCCCCACTAGCACACGCTTTGTCTTTTCCCATGTTTCCTTGCCCTTGAGACGTCTTCATCCCCAGGCTTGCCGGTGGCGCCCCTCTGCCCCTTCATCAGGACAGAATGCTGGTGTCAGCACTGCCGCTCCCCTCCCCCCTTCCTCTTCCTTCCCCGCCCTCGTCCACCTTTGCCTTTATCTGTCGCTTCTTCTGAAGATGCTCTTTCCATCTCCTGTACCCCAGGGGTCAAGCTGCTGGAACAGCAAGAGGCAGGGAAGGAGGGAGGGGGGATGGAAGGATAGGTGGGAACTAAGGAGGGGAGGGAGGAGAATCGGAGAGGAGGGAGAGGAGCTCCTGACTCCGAGGCAGAAAGATAATTTTGGCCAGGCAGTTCTGTTTAAGGTTAAAGCCTGATTTGCATTTCAAAAGCAGCGGCCGGTCGTGTTGCCACCTGAGGGACGCCATCGACCAACCGGCATGTCATTTAATGTCAGCAGGCACCGAGGCCTTGATGAAATTAATAGAGCAACCTGTGATTGATAACGGCTCCGCTCGTCAGCATCACTGTCATGACCATACTCTCCTCCTCCTCCTCCTCCTCCTCCTCCTCCAGGTGTCCACCACAGCAGTTTAAGATCCCGACAGTCGTTTTTTGAGGTGATTGTGGTCAATTCTGTGGCGATCACTGTTGAGAAATTCTCATGCGTGTTAAAGCACCAGATGGCCATAACAGTTGTATTTAATTTAAGATCTCAAGCAAATCTATTTTGAAAAGCTGGAAAAAAGAAACATAATCGGTCCGGTTTGAAGTAAATAAGCTAGGCGGCTCTAGCTTCGCCAGGTGGTGGCGGTATAGGTCGCTCTGTTGCTTGTGGTTGCAGTCCGTAGTTGTTCTAACAGGAAACAAACCTGCAGGAGGAAAGAACAACTGCGGTGGACAGCCACAAGAAATAAACGGAGAGACTCATTCTTCAGTAATTGCTTTCATCTCTGGAGATATTAGGAGATGTCAAAATGTGTTTGCCACCTCAGGCTGGAAATCTAATCTAATTTAATCAGGATATAGGTGAATTATAGGCACTGGGGGTAAGGACAAAGACTCCCAAGCCCCCCACCAAAAGTTCCAGTCCTTTTCTATTTCCTTCTCACGTACAAATGGTAATAGTAAGGAATTTAAAAAAAAATGTGTTTTTGTCATGTAACATGCCCAACAGAAAACAGGCCAAGGATTTGTTGCCATTTCATGATTCCCATCCATACATTGACTCTACCCCACTTGTGATGTGTGGACGAGCATCCGGATTATACATTTTCTTTTGAGACTTGACTGTTTGGAGCTTTGTGAATTAATTTCTCTGTAGTCTCACTAGTTATGTTTGTTGATCTGCTTTAACAGCCAGTATGACTTGGGAACAACTTTTCCAGAGTTCTGCAAAAGATGAGCTGAGCTGGATTTAGTATAGTTTAAAGCGCTAATAAGAAGATCTTGTTGTGGTCCAATGGCTCAACTGCTTGTTAGTGTGTTGATTTAGCCTTTAGCGAATCTGGTGCAGTTCTTTAGGGAATTAAAGTGAGTGTTGAAGTATGCCAAGTTGACAGAGGTGGTGAATTTGGTTCCCCTGGATGTAAGCCATTTGAAATGCAGATGCAGACCCATCTTTACCTCTGAGAGGCTCTGCTTCCCTGAAATGCTCATTTTAATCCTCTTCCAGTTGTTTTTGATATGTGCCAGTTACTTTACCAGTCTTTCACGAACCCGGTTTGAACTTTTTTTTTTAGATGATTTGCTGCCATGAAATTCAAAATGTTGCAATATTTTCCATGAAATAGCCAAATGTCTCAGTTTCAACATCTGATGTGTTGCTTATGTTCCAATGGGAATAAAATATGGCTTTATGAAATTTAGATACCATAAGTGTTCCAGCTATTTTGGAATTGGGATTGTAATTTTTATGTATTTGTCTCCATGAAGACAATTTTGCCCAAGACTGTCTGTTGTTTACCACGGTTTCATGGTGTTGGCTGTTTTGCTTCAGCAAATTAAAAACAAAACACCATATGGACGTATTAACAAGGTTAAAAACTTGATTTTCAGCTGAGATGGCTTCATTGAATGGAGCTGCCAGATATTTGATTAAAAAGCGGTGTTCTGTTGCGATTGGATATGTCAGCCTGGAAAGACAAGAATCACTTGAACCCTTATTCCTGGATGCTAACCAGAGCAGGTTTACCGCACCTGGTCATCTCCGCCTGAGCGTTTGGCAGCAATTAAAATCCTGAAGCCAAAAAAAGAAGCTTGCACGTGATGGGGAGGGAATGTTGGAGATAGAGAGGCCCAGCGGGAGGTGTCGGAGCTGGGCAGGGATGAAACCGTTAGCCCCCCGCTAATGGATGTCCTGATCCTGTAGGTCGGTGGTCACCGGGGTCAGACTCTGCACACATTACACCTCCAAGACAAACCTCCCAGGCCTCCGAGTGTGGACAGAAGATGGACAAATGAAGAAGACAGCGTGAGATTAAGGGGGGGGGAGTGATATGAAGACATAAAGAGCAGAGAAGAGTGTTTTCAAAGGAAAGACCCAGGGAAAGGAGATAAGAGCGAGAGATCCGCTTGTCCTGAAATAACTTGATATGTTCTTGTCAGTCTTAATCTCCGGGTGTTGTGGAGGGAGGGAGGGGATGAGGCGCACAGTAATCTCCCTCACAAGCAACGGGCAGAGCTCACCGTTTCCCAGCCCGCATTCAATTCCACAGTCATCTCCAATCCACTTCATGAGAGCACGTTATTTTGCACACATTTCGCCTCTTAATCAGCGGCACGACAAGACAAAACAAAAGGTAGACGAAGGTGATCCGCATCCTTCTTTCTCTTCCTTCCATTCTCTCATTTACATCAGCTATTATGTGTGTATCTTGAAAGCGGCGAGATAAAAAGAAAAGGAAGGGAAAAAACAAGTGCCAGGGAAAAAAAGAAAAGAAGAACAATAAAAGGAGGCAGAGGAGGCGCAGCCACGTTTGAATCAATTACATCCTAAAGAATCTTTCATTTGCATCCGTATCTGCTCAAAACCTGAACAAATGCCAGATGCCTTTGTGTGTCCGGTTATTTATAGTGGGCGGTTTTTTGTTTTTTCTTCCTCTTGTAATTGTGCAGGAAATATCAAATTTGCATAGAGTGATTATTGTTGATTGTTTATCTAGCCGTCAGAATGTTTCAATATTCGAAGGCTGACAGGTTGTCAAGTACTTAAAACTCATTTATTTGGGGTAAATTTGCATGTAATTTTGGCGGTAATGAGGGGGATGTCTGTGGTCATGGATTAGATGCCGGAGATGCTGCAGGGAAAAGAAGGGGATTTTGGTTGACTGGCGTTCCTCCACTTGAAACACACGCTTTATCCTGGGCTCGGCTGCCGGCGTGCTGCTAACACTACCTTGTGCTGCACACCCAAACAACAGAGGATTGTGTACAAATGCTTGGCATGGCCGTGAACTTATTAACAGAAGCAGGAGCGAGCCAGGAGTGCTACACGGGAAGACTGTTCTCTCGCTCTGATGGCTCTCAGAGGCAAATAAAATATGCTTGTAAACAAAGCAGTTACAGTATCTCAGCATGTTCATATTTTTCTCCTGGTGAAAGGATATATGGGATGGAGGATTGCTAAATATGACAGCCACCGGGGCCTTACTTATCAAGTAACAGCTGCTTTTTATACATCAGATTTACAGTTTTAATCTAATTTATTGGGTTATGAATATTGTATATAAATAATTTTGCCAATTTAGAAAGATATGTAGTTGTGTTACATGGCTTTGGTTTGTTTTACACATTACGTATCAGGAAATAAGAGACAAGAATGAAACAAAGCAAAGATGCAACACTGTGGTCATAAAGGGATGGACATGGTCAGTGACAATACTCAGGTAGGCTGTGCTGTTTAAACCATGTGATGTTGGTACAAAGGGGCTCAAAATGTGCCAAAAAATATTCTCCACACCTACCACCACCAGCCATCAGACCAAACAAGATTTTTCCATCTTCTATGGTCCAGTTCTGGTGAGTCTGTGTGAATTGTAGCCTCAGTTTCCTGTTCTTAGCTGACAGGAGTGGCACCCGGTGTGAACTTCTGCTGCTGTAGGACATATGCCTCAAAGTTGGACGATGGATACTTTGTTTTATCAAGTCACAATGGATTGACATTAGTAGTTAATTGAGTAAGCTTCAGGCTGACATCAATTATAAGAAATCACCTTGTTTACTAGCAGTGTCTCACTTTAAATGTTTTATACATGTTCTCTAATGCATCTTATTATCTTCATCATAATCACCACCACCGCCCATCATCAATTTATTTGTAATTTTCACTACGTTTATTTTGCCAATATAACCCACAACATTAAAACCACTGATGGATAAGTGGCAGCGAAATTTCTGCTGATACAATCTGCATGCTTTTATTCACATGGATGTTACTTTGTTACTTGTCAAATGTGCAATCTTAGTAGATTGTTCCTTATTAAGCTATGTTCAGGCCAGTTCTGAGGTCTTTACACTGGCTGCCTGTC
>JAOXYM010000026.1:5304261-5315312 GCA_028567055.1 Leptatherina wallacei | reverse complement strand
GACATGGAGAAGCTGCATTCAGCTTCTATGCTCCACATGTCTGGAACAAACTCCCAGAAAGTCTCAGATCAGCAGAATCACTCAGTTTATTTAAATCCGGGTTAAAGACCCTCCTGTTCTCTTTAAATAGTTTTCATTTAAAAGTCCAGCTTTCTTTTAAGCTTGAATTTTAAACTTGACCATGTTTTTAATCTGTTGTCCTTTTTTTAAGATTTTTTTTCTTCTATTTTCATTTAATTTTTTTATTTTAAAAGTTTGTTTTGTTTTAATGTACTTTTCTGCAAAGCACCTTGAATTGTCCTGTACATGAAATGTGCTCTATAAATAAACTTGCCTTGCCTATGTTTAATGATAAACTACACCCTCAATGCTGGTGTGGATAAACTGTATGGACAGCTTCACTGAAATATTCTTTAAAAAAGAAAAGAGAAGAAAAATCTAAAAAAAAAAAAATCATCTTATGCTTTCACTAATTTTTCATCAGCATATTTGATCAAATCCATATTAAATAGAATAAATATCAGAACTTTGTAGACCAAGTACATAATAGTAAAAAAAAATACTAATTTGATATATTTAATGTAAAAGTGACTGTTTTACTGTTTATATATTTCTTTTGTATTTCTATTTCCCATTAGAATTTAATAAAGTTCTTTTAGATTAAATCTAATAATAGCCTCCAAACTTTACTTTTTATTTATCTTCCAGGGGGTAAAACTGAAGAATTGAAATATTTAGTATTGTTAAATTCAACAGAAGCTACAGCTGATATCACCAGTTTTCTGCCAGAATCGCCATTTCTCCTTCAATAAATAATCACAGGAGTCCCTGACTCTGCTTACATTAACAATGTATTGCAAGTGCAACAGAAAACAAAATGTTTTTTTTTATAAATTATGTTTTGGCTCACAATCTCTCCCACCATGGACGGATAGCTTGTCTAAACTGAAAGCAAACCTTTGGAGAAGCATTAATCTCCCTCAACCCACCCACCAAGTTTCATCTAAAAGTCTGATTAATTGTGTTTTAAGAACAACCGGAGAGCAGATAGTACCCGTCCCCGTGACGCGGACCAGACGAGCAGCCTCCCAGGGGGGTTTTCCTGGAGCTGTTTGTTGCTGTTAACAGCATTGTCTTTCATTATCAGTCCTTGGCTCCATCTTTCATCTAGCCAGCAATGGACGTGGCGAGCTAATGAGTAAACATAGCTGGGGGCGACTGAGAAAAGCACACACACACACAAACAAATGCAACTTTGATGAGTCGCTTGTTTGTTCATCTCTGCGAGGAATTTCAAATTTCACCTGTCATAGGCAAGCCCTGGCCTGGAGAAGACCGGTTGGTAGTCTGCCTGGGATCAGATGAGCCCGGGCTTTACACCACATGGCAGAGCATCAAAGTTTGAGCCCCTGTTAAAACATTCAGTGTGTTTAACCTTGAGCACAAGGTCATCTTCAAAAAGAAAGGCCTGGTGAAGCAAACCCCTCAGTTCTCAGCTCGCAGTCTGACTGGCTCACAGCGAACATGAAAAAATACCGCAGGAAGAGCTCGCAGGCACAACTCCCACACCTTCGACTCGCTTAAAGTCACCTCAGCTCCGGGGTTAAACGCTTCTTCCCTCTCAATATAGATCTGTCCCTAAGTCTGTGATGTAACCTCATCCAATATGAGCCACTTTGCAGATGCCTCTACTGTATCGATGTGAGTGTATGTGTGCCGCTCTTCTTCTGTAAGAGGATTTCTGTGTGTACATGTGACTTTTGTTAAAAAGGGTGAGTGTGGATAATCAGCCCCGAGCGCACCAGACTAAAAGGCCGAGTCAGAGTTTTAAAGAGATGCTATGTACTTCCCATCCCTGGATAACGGCGATGAAGTGGGCCCTTGTGACTCAACCTGAGAGCACGAAAAGGGCCTCAGAGGGGACAAGCCATTGCTGGCCCTCTCTTTATTATCCTAACGGCTGCCGGTGCTCCTCTCCCCCAACGGTGGTGAAGCGAGAAGAGTGAAAGGAGTGGAGTGCTGGAGAGCTCTCAGTGCTGTAGCTCCCCATGAAAGCCCAGGTAATGTGCCCTGATCAGCATGATAACGTTTCAAAGAAGCTGGATGAAACTTTTTGACTCTACTTTAAGGTTTGTCACCAGCAACAATCAGCCATATTAACTCACCAGTAAATCACTATTACACAGATGGGTTTTGGGGTTGTTGTTTTTTTTACCTGTAAGGCTACATATAGATATTGGCTTTAAAGATCTGCAGTTAGATGTAATTAAAGGTGCACCCCCCTTGTTTCACGCTGCTCACATCCTGGTCAGATTACCCCTCTGATTTGGAGACTTGTGTTGAGTTGCACTTAAAGGTACAGTGTGTAACTAATTTGGCTTTTTATTAGCAAAAATCAAGTATTGCTTTCATAAATACGTATTTTACCGAAGTCTAATCACAATTGCATCCATGTGAAAGCGTACATTCTCGTAGCTTAGAATGAGTTATTTATAAATACATAGGTGGCGGTGCACCCAACTGAAGACTGCCATGTTGCATCGCCATCTTTGAATACGGTAGCCGAAAGGAGACAAACTTGTTAGCCTTACGCGTTTTAGCTGTGAATCCCCGTGTGTTGTCGGGGGAGGAGGAGAAACAAGCAAAGACAACCGTGGATCATTCAACTTGCCGTTTTCCGTTGAAATAGAGGACCATCCATACTCTTTGCCATGCGAGAGGGAGGAAAAAAATAGCCAAGAATAGAAAAAGAAATAACTACTAAAGAAGCAACTACTTTACTCTCCCGTTTAAGTTGGATAATTTACTGTTACTTGCTACATAAAATGGCAGAGACGGCTAATTTGTTAGTTAGCTTACAGTGGAAAAGCTCTGTTGCAACAGTTACAGCACGGGATCTTCCTCTTGCAGCACCGACAGGTCCACTGCGCCTGCTTCGACTGCCTCTACCTCTCACTTCATCAGATGATCTGCAGGTCACAAAAAACAATTTCACACAATGACATTAGCTTTTAGCAGTAGCTTGGTACCAGATACATGGAGGGCATCCTTGTAACATAGCATCAACAACTAAACATGATTATGTATCGTTTTGTATCTCATCACCTGTTGGAACACTTGAAATGTAGACGTTTTCACATCTGTGACTCGGCTTTGGTAGTGGTAATAACATGCTTAAATGGCGAGGCGCCAGAGAACTACTCAGTTGTTTGCATTCAATTAGCGCACCACTAGATGGGAGTAATTGTCACACACTGGGGTTTTAACGAACAAATCCAGGAATTCTTTCGTGTTTTTAGACTTTTCTCTTATCCATATTACTTCGAACTTGGTAGATGTATAGCTGGGGACCCAAGGAAAAGCAATGCTTAGCTTGAAATCATTTAAAAGAACTAAAAGGTTCTTTCAGCCCAAGGACTTTTCCATTTTCGATAAATTCTAAAGTATGTGTTGGGAAATTAAGGCTCAGTCCTATATCCTCTTCTTGGCTTTGCTCCACTGTTTTCCATTCTTGCAGTTAGAGTAAAGTTTTGCTCTGGAGATCGAAGAGCATAGGTCCTCGAACAATTCCAATCCCCCTCCATGCCCCAGTTAAAGAACTAGATGATCACTCGTCCTTCAGCCCTAAAAGAAGCCTTAATACGTTTCAGCTGAATTCATTCAATCTGTTAATGGCACCTAACTGGCATTTGGGTTAATATTTCATTGCTCTGATTTCACTGCTTTGTTGTCCTGATCAGAGCTCTTTCTGAATTCATTTTGAAGCTTGCTCCACCAGTGCAGCTCAAAGTTTTGCCTGGATCTCCCCTGCTGATTGAGGTTGAGAATGTCTAACACGTATTCCTTCGGTAAAGGTTAAGAGATTTTACAGTTCCTGGTGGAGATTTAAAGTAAAATGACTGAGACAGAAGGGCAGAAATAAAACACTGGGAAGACTTGACCAATCAGAAGTGTCCCCATCACGATGGCCTTCCAAAGATTCCAGTTCCTGGAAAAGGTTCCTACAGATGAAATGTAGGTTGGTTTTGGTTCAAAGTTGCCGGCATTCAAGGTGTTTTGGGATTATGATTAATTTGTGTTTGACAAACCAACACATGTAGCTGTAGCTTGATTCCCAGATTCCCAAAACAAAAATTGTCTTCATACCCACCAGTTTTTTTTTGGACACAATTACAGAAGAAATAGGAAGTGAAAAGTTGATTCTACATTTCATTTGAAATTCTTCTAATAATGAAGACTTGATTTGTTTTTTTAAGTTAAATGTGAAAGATTCAGACATTTGTAGAGCTATGAAGAAATGGGAAAAGGATATAGGTTTGAAATTGAATGAGAATCCTGATCAGCTGCTTTCAAATCTTCCAGAAAAAGACTTGGAGAGAACCAGTGTAGGAGGCTACACAGGTTGTAATGTACTCCCTACATTTTATACAAATTTCCCCCTTTTGTGTAAAATGTAAAAACAAAAAGAAGAAAGAAAGAAACGAGGACATTTGTGTCCTTTGATATCTAGACACTATAAAAATATTTCTCAAGCTCAATATAACATACGACAATTAAGGCTGAGCCATTGATTTTTCTTATTGAACATACGTAGCCTATGTAAAGAGTGACTGGCCTTCTTTAAAATACAGCTCACCTCGTTGGATAAACATTTTTAGCTAGATATTAGATTTTGCTTCAGTTGATAAAAGATTAACCTCCTTTAAGTTAGATAGTGGTACAGGAAGGCACTCAAGGTTTTACATTTTGAGTAACACCAACACTAAAAGAAAATGATGGACTTTTATAAAAACTTGGCAAATGTTGTTTGATTACCTTAATGACTGTGTTCCAGCTTTGCAAAAAGGACGCTCATGTTTCATTTTCATTGGCAGTCTTTAAAATTCCCACAAGGTGTTATTGTAATAATGCTCCTGAAACCAATGGTTGCTTTTTTATCGGATAGGTTTTTGAAATGATCGGTGCTGTCTGGTTCTTTGTTTTGTGTGATATCTTTTCATGTCAATTGAAAATAAATAAAATATCCTGAAGAGAAAAAAAAAAGTACTTTTTTCATAGATCCCAGTCTGCTGTGCATTTAATGGAGTAATATCGTCTTAGAAGAGTGCAGACACAACTACATGTATAACTGGGTTCTTATGCTATCTTACCAATTAAATGAATTAAGTTTTTTAAGTTAATTAAACTATTTGTAGAATTCAGGTGAGATCTATTAATGGAAGTTTGTCATTTGTTTTCAATTACATCCTGTCATTTCCTTAAAATTTCCCCTGATCTTGTGAGGTTTTCCATCAAGGAAAGATGGTAGAGGAATTCATAAGGTCTTCTACACTTTGATTAAGCTGATGTGGGACAGCTTTATCTTCCTTCCTTTCATTGACGATACTCCAGTTTATTGTACTCTGAAGAAGGTGATAAAGGAACAACTGAAACTCCTTTTCTTAGCAGGTAGAGAACTCAATCATTTCTTATCATAGCTGCCCTTCATGATTTGAAACATTTCTCGGCATATAAACCATCTAGCGTTTAGGGAACAGGTTGGAATTCTGAGCACAGAAAATAGCCTGTTACACTCTTTTCGAAGAGGTGCTGGTAATACAAAATGCTGCATTTAGCAGTTTTGGAGTTTGATCAATATCAGTGTCAAAAAGTCAAGCTATCTCTGACCTCTGGCTCTCCCAAGCCCTATACACTCATTTTCATAATTTCATTTAGATCACCTCCACTAAAAAAAAATGTATCTCTTACCATTCCCCCCCCCCCCCCTAAAATCCGTTCCAGTTGTATTGTTTTTATTATGTAGGTCAATTTCAGTTTGAACTCTCTTTTTATTTGATCAGGGATCTTATCTTTCCATTCAACACCAGTAGCTGTCCACAGTGTGATTTGTTTGCTAGCAGGCGGTTAACCCGTGAAGTGGGTGTAGATTTACTCATTACCCTCTTAGAATTTGAATTTATAGCCGACACGAACAAGAAGTGATCACTCTTCTGGATTGACGAGTAACAAAGTAGTTCAATGTTGCATATCTGATAAAAAAGAAACACAGCTGCTATCACTCCTAACAGTTGGACTGGAGCAGTTTGGTCAGTCATAGAAGAAATGTATTTATTGTTTTTGTATAAAACACACGGATAGCCAGCCGAGTCAGTAAATGTTGCTACCAGTCCATCTCAGCGCCTGTCAGCATTACGGCTTTATTAGTTTTTGTCACCGTACAGTGTGCTGACAGCACAGACAGCTAAATATGTAAAAGTTGACACGGCTGACATTGTGACAGGCTGCCAGAAATACCAAGCTGAGGTTTTATCCGCATCAGAGATGCTCTATAAATAAGTGGTTTGGATAGGATCTATAAAGAGTGTGTACCCCATTAGCTGTTCCCTTCTTTTCTTCTTCTCTGGAGTCTGCCTCGCTGTTTCTTGTTTCCCTTTTCTGTCTTTACCTCCCTCCTTCTGCAGGATCCATGTCTCCCTATCTGGATGGCTGCCTACCTCTGTGCCTGTGTCTGGGAGTTGGCTGGGGCAGAAATAAACCACAGTAATGGCTTTGCTTTGCTGCTAATCTTGTCATAAGAAGGTGCGGCCCTGGGAGGATAGCTCCTCGTGCGTGATATCCTAATTTAAACATCAAAAGATTCCATCATTAGGAAGCGTGCGTCTAGCCCCAGTTTTCAAGGGAAATTATTACATCTTCCTGCTGCAAAAGTGTAATGCAAGAAGACATTTCTGTCAAGCGCGCACACAAGACGTGCAGATAAATCTCACCGGACTTGATGTTTGTGCACTTGAAGAAAAACATCATCATTAGCAGCTTTCTCTTCTGATAGATGGAAGGATGACTTGTTGTGTCGCAGCCCGCCTTGGGCTCTGATGATGGCCTTCATTTGGAGTTGCTTCCTAGTGTTTCAGATTTAAGAGTTCGATGGGATCTGCTAAGTGGGAACTGGCCTGTCTTCTGACAGCTTCTCTGGTGGGTCTCCCTGCGTTTTGATGCCTTCGTGTAGAAACCGATGTGTGTCATGCAGCAGGCAAACATCAGGCCCTTCCATGCACCTCTGGTTAAAACTGTCATAGACAGGTGCACATCCAGAACTATTTACCTACATCAGGATGTATATGTGCACGAATATAACTAAATTGTAGAGATGTAGCTTTCTTTTCTTTTGTTTCTTTTTACTCACATGTTCAAAACTTTAAAATGCTTCTCATACCTCCAAAAGTTACCCTAATGCAGTAATTTCTAGCATGCGTGAAGTAAAAAAGGTCTCAATTTGGTCCAAAACACACCTGCCACAGAGCCGATTTTGAAATCAAACTTTTATTGACGTATTTCTGGATGGGCTAACTAGGAATTCTGAGGCCCGAGGGGTCATAACACTCTTAGCCATATCCTGGAAATGTACATCCAAGAAAAAGGTGCAAAACCAGCAGGAGATCTATGTGAAGATCTGGAAAAAGGCACAAATATAAGACAGAATGACAACATTGGCCTACAAAAGAAACAAAACAGGAAACAAGACATTTTTTTTAAACATTATGGGAAAAATTGCACTGATTATTAAAAATAAAGTGGTCATCTAAAGTAAAACGTGAAGCAACATTTTAAAAACTTAATAGCCAAGGATTTTATTCAATGACTGTTTACCGAGGATGTTGTACTGTACCGCTTTAATAACTGCTGCACCATCACTTCAAAGATCATGAGAAAACTTTGCTTTGAGCCAATTCACAAATGTTATCAGAGTTACAAGTGAATCGAAAAGAGCAAACACCTCTTTGGTCTTTTGATGACACTCTCTTATGGAACATGCCATTTCTTGATTTACTCTTAAATCCATCAGTCGAGCTAATAATTCGACGTCGAGCGCGGCTGTGAAGTAATAGATCATATGCACGGTAGCCGTCCCCTGTGAACACTCGAATTACAGAAGCCAAACAGCTGGAGAGCCTATTAACCAGCTTCAGACTTTGATTCAAAGATCCAGTCTTATTACTATAACGCCTCAAATTAACACTTCATGGAACTGCTGGAGGACCCTCCCCAACGTTGGCCCCACACTGTCACCAACTGACCTAACCAGTAGCTCTATGGAGTGATCTTGAGAGGTTAGCGTTAGTTCTAAGGGATAGGATAGTGCCATGGAACCATTTGCGCTTAGCAATAGGAAAGCTCTGTTAAATTATCCCAATAGGTTTTTTAGGATGTCAGTTTAATACCCTAACCTAAAGAATAATTTTCATGATCTAATCAACCCTGATTTCTTTTCATTTCCATTATGTGTTTGCTGCTGAGAAATGAATCAATGCCTCTATAACTTATTATTGTGGCATGAAGTTTGTCTCTACAACGGCTCTGAGCAGTCAATAATGGTGGAAAAACATTGACTGAAGCACAGAAATAGAGAAAAGATTCAGTCTGTGAATATGATTTACATCATGTAACATTACATTTATTATTTTGAATATGAGATGATAATCTGATGGGGGGGAAAAAATGTACATGGTGTGGTGAGGCATCAACTTACAGCTGTGCTGTATGAATCAGAACTGCTCACACAAGAAAGGTGCATTTATTGCACTCCAAGACATGTTGCACGTTATTTGTGCACATTTCTGTACTTCATGTAGCATTTCATGCTATTTTTCCAAACCCTTGCCTTTTCATGTTATTGTAAAATGACCCGCCAAATGATGGAAACGAATATAATTGACATCCAAGTGTGATTTTTTATACATACCTGTCATCCTGGAAGACAATATTCAATAAGTCAATAAGCGCTGAAAACAACTTAACGCAGCTGGGCGGCAGCATGACTATACATACTCCTGCCAGAATAAAATGAAATGTCTGAAAACATTGATATGAAACTTAAACCTACCTTTTTCTGTCTGATTAATTATTCAGCAGGGTAGGTGGGGGTTTGGTACATAGGATTTCTGTTAACACAGAGTACAAAGACTGACAGAAAATAGATGAAGTGATAGAATATCTAACAAGAGCTGGAGCTATTATGGACTTCCAATTTCAAAGCCCAGGTCTTTGAAATTGGAAGTCCATAATGGCTCCAGTGTTTTTAAGCCACTACAAACACCTCATCACTGATATCTTCGCTGTGTGTGTTAAAGAACTGGCGTGTGCCATTCTTATACAAAAAGGATTACATATTTATTCTGGAGAAAAGGAAAAAGAACCTCACTTTAGCCTTTCTTTTGCATTTTTTAAGCAAACACAAGTCTCCAGCAGCTCTATGAAATCAAAAGTAAAGTGTTAATTTGAGGCGTTATAGTAATAAGACTGGCACTTTGAATCAAAGTCTGAAGCTGGTTAATAGGCTCTCCAGCTGTTTGGCTTCTGTAATTCGAGTGTTCACAGGGGACGGCTACCGTGCATATGATCTATTACTTCACAGCCGCGCTCGACGTCGAATTATTAGCTCGACTGATGGATTTAAGAGTAAATCAAGAAATGGCATGTTCCATAAGAGAGTGTCATCAAAAGACCAAAGAGGTGTTTGCTCTTTCCCATTCACTTTTAACTCTGGCTCTCTTCTCTCTGCGTCTTTGTCTCTCCTCCACACTTTGGCTCTCTCTTCAGGAGCAGTGCTACAGTACGTTTCAGTACGCCGCTGTATGATTTATTCATTGTTGTGTTTTCCTTCTCCTTGAGTGTTTGCTGGAAAGGACAGGAAACTTTGAACCAGAGTACAAAGCAATGTATATTTGGGTCACACATTTTTTTTTTTACATTTCTGTGGAGAAAGATGTGTGTGCGCTTCTTTCTCTTTCCCCCCCCTCTCTCTCTGGTGACTGGGTCGTCTACTCTCCTCGCCGCCACGTTCGTCCTTGAAGTGAGAATCAGCAGGGCGCCCCGATCCAGGGGGAGGCTGGGAGGCGAGCAGGGCAAAGAGGTTGGGAGCTAAATAATGGATGATTTCTTATTGAAATAAAGGGAGGGAGTTAGCTTACCTGGGAGCAGGATGCTTAATCCTAAAAGCGGGAAGCAGGCCGCCGCAAACCCCTCCGTGTTCGCTTGGGAATCATCTCACAAAATATACAAATGTAAAAGTGTCTGTAATAGTGAGCCTGTTTGTTTCATCATGAGCAACACTATGCATAAGCCTGCGTTGTTCAAAAGGGAGGAACCCCAATACCAGGAGAAAAGGAAAAAAACACAACCACGTATAAACATATACTCAGTGGCTACTTTTTTAGGTCCACCTGCTCCATAGCTTGATAACACAGACAGCTAATCAGCCAATCACATGGCAGCAGCTCAATGCATTTAGTCATGTAGACATGGTGACGATGACTTGCTGAAGTTCGATCTGAGCATCAGAATGAGGAAGAAAGGAGATTTAAGTGTCTTAGAACGTGGCATGGTTGTTGGTTTGAGTATTTACTTGGATTGTGACACACAACCATCTCTAGGGTTTACAGAGAATGTTCTGAAGAAGAGAAAATATCCAGCAGTTGTGTGGATGAAAATGCCTTGTTGATGTCAGAGGTCAGAGGAGAATGGTCAAACTGGTTGGAGATGATAGAAAGGCAACCGTAACATAAATAACCACCGGTTATAACCAAGGGATGCGGATAACGTATCTGAGTGCATAATATGGGTAACTTTGAAGCAGATGATCTACAGCAGAAGACCACACTGGGTACCACTCTTGTGAGCTAAGAACAGGAACCTGGCTATGATTCACACAGGATCACACGAATGGGCAATAGAGGAAACATGGTGCTGGCTCTGATGAGTCTCCTTTTTAGCTGCCACATTCATAGGGTAATTTGATGTAAACAACATGAAAGCATGGACCCATCCTGCCTTGTGTCGAGGCAGGCTGATGATGGTGGAGTAATGATGTGTTTTTCTTTTTTTTGTTGGCAATGTTTGGGCTCCTTAGTATCAATTGAGCATGTTTTAAACACACCAGTCTCCCCGAGTGTTCTTGCTGACCATGTCCATCCCTTCATGAGCACAGTGGAGCATCTTCTGATGGCTACTTCCAGCAGGATAATGCACCATGTCACAAAGCTCAGATCATCTCC
>JAOXYM010000026.1:5285424-5304161 GCA_028567055.1 Leptatherina wallacei | reverse complement strand
TGGGATGTGGTGGAACGGGAGATTCTCATCATGGATGTGCAGCAACTGTGTGATGCTATCATGTCAATGTGGAGCAATTCTCTGAGGAATGTTTCCAACACCTTGATGGATCTATCACACCAAGAATTAAAGCAGTTCTGGAAGAGAAAGGGGTACAACCTGGTTCTAGCAACATGTACCGAATGAAGTGGCCGAGTGAGTAGGAATGGAAAAAAAGAACATGAGGAAAAAACAGAGTTTGTACAGTTCTAACAAGACTGAAAGTCAATATTTTCGTGCGTATTTGCAATCACACAATGGAATTAAATTAAATGAAAACATACTACACCATAACTTCCTTCTGGGAATTATTAAAGTATTTTTTGGGAAGTAAAAACCATTGAGATAAATGATTATCATTTAGATTAAAGTTGTTTTTCTGTAGGGCTATGATTATTGGCAGGACATCATGTACTTAGACCTGAAGAAGCCTCTGATTGAACATACTCTATCGTTTGCTGCAGTGGATTTTGAATGCATCCCCTCTGAACCTTTGTTGAGAATTTTTCTTATAATGTCTTAAAAATGGGGACTATGGCATTGGCGAAATCTCTAAATAACATTGTAACTCTTAAAAAAAACTATCTTAACTGTGGGAAATGGAGATTTAGCCCCAACATGCACCTTGAAATGCTCTAAGAACCCTCAGTATGTATGTATGACATGAAACGAGGATTATACGTTCCTAAATGGCATGAACTGGTTCTGCAGTTTGGATTTGCCATAGAGACATTATAAGATGACAAATGAAGGGTAACATAAAATCAGAAGATGGACACTTTAATAGGAATATGTACCAAATCAATTAACTGTATTCTCATGCTCACCAAGTATTATGATTGACCCTAGATTCAAAGCTTGGATGCAATACGAAATAATTTGATAAAAGATGTGTGATCCAGTGCAGTGCAAGTCTCAAATAATTTCTTCATGTACGATCCCTCACTGCTTCAGTAATGTGGGGGTCCAGACTTTGGGGAGGATCCATCACTCCATTAGACCGGCTGTCCCTGATTTTCAGTTCGGTTCTTGTGTCATGTGGCACACCTCCACGTTTTCTTTCCATATCCTTTCCTTAAGAATGACTTCTTGACAGCAACCCTTCCATGGAGACCATTTATGATGAGGCTCCAGTCATAGGTGAATCAGCTGAAGGTCCAGATGCATCTCACAGGTCCTGTGTCAAACCTTTGCTGGATTTGTTCCGATTTCTCAAGGACATAACTTTCAGATCCTGATCTTCTGCTGTAGAAATCCAATTTTTAGGCCTGACTCATCTTCTTTTGTCCTCCACTTGTCCAGTTTTAAGGCTACTCTGCACACTATGCTGAGAACTATTTACAATAGGTTCTTTGAGCCTTTTTAAGCCTGAATGATTCACGTGTCAGAGTTACGTGGCTTAACAAACAATAAGTCGTATTCTTCTAGAAATGATCAGGTACAGGACCTAGGCTGAAAAAGTCCAAAGAAAACTTTGAAAGACCTTCAGAAAGCCTGGAGAACTAATCACCCAAGACCACTTAAAAGATTACAAGAAAGTCTAGCTGCTAGGAAGCAAAAGTTAAAGAAGTTAAAGACTTTAACACAATGCTGTAGATGCAATTAATGTGAGCAAGTCCAAGCAGCATGAACTTTCCCCTCTTTAAATGCCCCACACTCCTGCTCAGTTACTTTGACCGAACACAACTTCAGCTCAAGCAGGTTGACTTTACAGTCATTTCCCCTCCTTTCGCCCCTCACCGCCACACCTCGACTAAACTTATCTGGCCCCCAGCCAAAGTGGTAAAATATGGGCCAACACTGAACCCATGACGCTGCTGCTTCTTCCCTGACAACACTTCACCTCCACCAAATCAACATAATCACACCTGATAAGCCGCCTGCTTGTCTCAGGTGAGAAAGGTGATAAATTTTGGGTGTCAAAGTCTAATGGATTAGCTGCTACGACGTGAGAGGTGAGAGCTACTTTCTCTGCGTGTTAGCCTGTCGCGATGTTCCTCAAGTTAGTTTTTTGGGAGACAATTATTCCGTAGATCACCGCAGAACAAATTCAGGCTAGCGGCGTTAGTTGTGATTAAAATGGAGAAGTAACAGGCTGCCACACTCTTGGCTCAGAGGGGGATGTATTAACCAGGCATATGGTCATAATTAGTCCCAAGACTGCAGAGAAACAAATAAAGACACACTGAACAAACAAGAGAGACCAGATGAAGGCTGCCGGCATGGATACTTCTGGAGAAGAACCCAAAAAAGAAGAAAGATGCTTATCGTCATTGCAGAAAACAGGAGAATGTTAGCACACACACACACAAAAGCACAAGATACTCATTGTGCTCCCTTTCGAGACGCAACTTAGCTGAGTCACGAATACGAAGCTACCAGTGTTGATGGCTTTATCCTTTTTTTTTTTTGTTTCCCCCAATGCAAAGAAGCACAAAAGACCTTCATCTTCTTACAAGCTTAAAAATTAACAGCCAACCTTTTGTATGGGCTTATAAATAACTAGAAACTCGTCCTTTTTTTTATTTCTTCCCTCTTGGTGTGATTCATGATTGAGACTGTGAAAGAAGGGGATGTGGGGCCATCCAGGCCCAGCGGCGTGTGAATAGATGTAGCTCGGGCGCTTCGGAGGAAGAGACGGCGGGATAATACTCTCTCTCTCTCTCTCTTCGTCTATCTGCTCCCAGTTGGGAGGATGAGGGGGAGACAGAAGGGAGTAGCTGCTAATAAGGCGTTGGGCGAGAGGCTTTGGGAAAGCTCCCCGCGGTGCCGGTCTGTAATGGAGATAAGCGCTGCCGTGTTGTTGTCTCACAAAAATCAACAAAGGGAACATGCGATGGGAGATTTGCGGCCGCGTCCCCAGTGAAAAGCAGAGCTTTCACAGCGCTGTAATGTTTAGCAGCATTAGAAATCATTAGGCCCGGCACTGAGGAGAGAGTGTGCCAGGCGGCCATGCCCCAGTTAACGCTTCTTTGAAAAGCCACCCGTAATCCGTTCCCTAAACTTGTTTTGTTTTCCGTCGTCTGCAGAGACACGCAGTCAGAAAAATAGCGGCTTACTATCCAAGTATGGTTTTTGTTTTAGTTAAAGATTTCATCGATCTGCATCTCGTGACCTGCACAAGCGATAAGGCCGCAGCCCGGCTGCAGAGAGAAGAGCAGCAGGTACCTCGCAAGGCAGTGGGATCCTGATAAATGGGCCCAGAGCCCCATGCAGAGGAGAGAGGGATAATGTATGCAGAGTTCACAGGCGCTGTGGGCTGCTGCTGCTGCATGGGCATCTTTAGAGGAAAATGATAGCTGCATGGAGATGAGCGGACTTCCAGGAGGTCGTTTCGGTCAAGTTGTTTGTGTATGTGTCAGAAATAAGGGATGGACTCTGATGTCCACTGATTTTCTTTATGTGAGGATGCAAAATATATGTTTTTAAATGTACTCACTTATTTAGAATGGGAATTAAACAATATCTCACATGTTAAAACTTAGAAATTTGATCAGTATCCTAAAGCTAGCAACAAGTTTTTAGAAAGTTGTGACAGGAGTGTATTTCTATTGTTTGAAAGAAGCTGCTGAGGCTTTTTAAAGTAAAATGTTTCTCATCCTCACTTGATATAAGAGTCCAACCGCTGGATCAGGATCTCCTTTGTTGTATTTCTTTTTTTTTTCGTAATGCTCCAAATGTTTTCTGTAGGTAACGGAGCCCTGCTGTTATAATACTTGCAGCACTTTGCTGATGTAAACAAAACCTTCCCTGCAGCAAATGTTTTATCAAATAAGTTCAATAAAGTCTCAGAAAACTAGAATACATTTATTCTTCAACATTCTTGGAAATGACTTGACAAAATGATTAGCAAAACATTTAAAATAAGGTTTACCTGACGAGTAAGTGGGAAATATTTTCTTTTTTTTTTTTGCAACGTTTTGTGGGAATATGGGTCATGCTATTTTACAGCAAAGCATTAGTTCACAAGAGCATTAAGGATTGGGGTTCAAACGTGAACTCAGATTCTTAAATTCCCCTCTTGTTGCTCAGTGTTAGTGTTTCAGCTTCTCTTGACAGTCTTATTTGTGATGCCTCATCAGTCCAGACAGCAGCTGCATCAAATCCCCACAAAGACGACTTCAGCTAACAGAAGTCTCCATGTACCCTTTAAGCAAGCTTTAACCTCTTACTGCAGTTAACTAGCTGGAGCTGTTTGCACTCGTGCTAGCTGCTAACCAACTGGTAATGAATGCACCGGGCCTGTAAGGTCAAGCGTGGTTGTCTGGGGACCCATTAGCAAAGCCAGCGAGCCCTTGCAGCTCTGCACTCTCCGCCTCCCTCCCTGCTCAGCTTCTCAGTCCTGCAGGCTGCAGCTAACCCCAGTCCAGCGCCAGAGGCCAGGCCAAGCTCTGCCCAGGGACCCCACCTCAGTGAACTGTCATTTGTCTCAGCCATCTTGCCAGCGCCGTGGGCTACATTAAGCCTTGATCTATGGGGCGAGCCAAGCCTATTTGGCCCTGAGAAGGCGGATCTGCTGCAGAGCTGCACCCAGTTTGGGTCGGTCATTGTGGCTCAGTTCCCCCCCCACAAAATCGGAGAAGTTTCTTAGAAAACAGCTGTGCTACATTTCAACCCCGAGCACAACATGGTCGTTTTAATTTGACAAAGCTGTTGAGTGAAGGCTTTTCTTTATCGGTTGGTTTACAGTATCTCTAATCTGCTGTGTCCTGACTCTCGTGTCTCTCCAAACTCTTTGTGTTGCTGTCAGCACTCACACTTTAACTTTTCAGCTCCGGATGCCCTCAGATGGCCTCCTCACTCCGCCATGCCCCTACCCTTCCATTCTTTTTAGGGTTCCTCACTACTTCCTGCACCCTTTTGGTGGTGTATACTTCTCTTCCTGTACAACATCCCCAGAGCCCAACCAATCACTAGTCCTCAACTAGACCTGTCAACCCTAATTCAGCCAATGGCGGGTGTTGAAAGCTGGCATGGCAGACGCTGAAAAAGATCCTGCGTCTTCCTGTCACATTACTCCTCAGAAAGGGGGGGTTGGCGTTTTGTTGAAACACTATAAAGCCATATAAAGATGAGGGGCCATGGGTTTTTGGGAAACGAGCAGTCTATTCATTATATCATTGTGAGAACTGGCCAGACTTAAATGCAGGATGTCAAAAATCCTAATGTTTCATTTTAAGCTCATCCACTCACAAATGCAGGATCGCACACGCAATAATCGCACACACACGCAATTACACACTTAAACAAGCCCAGTGTTTGTGTTCAGCGCATGTCGGAGGTGGACATCTTCCCGTCTCTCAGGCTTTTTTTGTGGAGCTCCCATGAATCACTGCCTCTTATTCCTTTCTCAGTGCGGGGGAAATCACATTAAGTGGAGCGCCGTGTTTGGCTCACACCAGTCTTGTCTTAATAGCTGTAATTTGGAGAGGAGAGAAAGGAAGGGAGAGAATAGAGGAGAAAGCTCGCTCACAACACTAATTCCAGTCAACAAAAACACCCCTCTCAAATCCCACCACATTCATTTGCATTAAAATATCCAACAGCTAAATATGTAAAGACAAAATAGTGGCATACTATTTATAAGCAGGCGCATCTCCTGTCATGTAGCAGCAGCTGTGTGTGTTCACAGACTCCTGCTACTGCAGCGCACAAGAAAAGACCTCCCACACCAACACCGCTGCCGTTCCACCTTCACATGGTCTTTACACTGGCTGCCTGTCCGTCAGAGGATAGACTTTAAAGTTTTGTTGCTGGTCTATAAAGCTCTGAATGGTTTAGGAACAAAATACATCAGTGACCTTCTGACCCAGTATGAACCCAGCAGACCCCTCAGGTCATCTGGATCTGGTCTCTTATTTGCCTTGCATGAGCCGGCAGTACCGTGTGGACAAAAACTGAGCGTGCACAGTGTGTACCTGCTCTGGTGGCGGTAAATTTGTGCCACTCAGAAACTTTTATCTGGTTGGATCCATTGCAAACTGTTGTTTTCATAAAAATCTCCAACCTTCTTAACACCGGAGGTGTTGAAGCACAACTGAGCTGGGATTTCCTACAGTGGGTTTGCAATAGAAGGATTGAATTTCAAAGAAATGTGCTTTAGGTGGCATTTGCCAACATAAAGTCATGCATATACATATTTCCATTTATTATAATTTGTTACATTTTTCCTTCATTATCGAGACCTTCTCTCAGTTATCAGCAGAAAAACTATTATTTACCTTCACAGCCACCAAACTACTGGCTTTAAGCCCATTCCTTCTCCTCTGAGAGTATTTAACTCAATTTCTGCCCCAATCTTTGGCGACTAGATGCAGAAACCATTCCTCCTGCTTCACACAAACTGGTCATTACAAAGAAGAAATATGTGCCAAGATTGTTTGCACCTCACGTGTTGTTCACATATTTCAAGCCACGTTACCACGATATGAGGCGATAATGAAAAAGAGGCCATGTAGGTTGATATAAACCATTTATTTCCGAATTTTTATGGCAATTTAGTTGCGGGGCTAAAAATGACTGCAGCAACGTGTCCTGAATGTGTGCAATGGCTGTGAAAGAGCTCATTAATATGGTTTTAAAAACTTGGAGACAAACATACCATGATCCACTTGTACATCTGTTTCTCAGTACAAGGTTTGTTCATTGCAGATTAAGGAAAAAATTCTGGTTGTGGGAACTGAAGGACATTTCTAGATATGTTTAATCCATACAGTATTTATAATGTTTTGATTCACTCTTTACGCAAGTGCACTAGAGATTGTACTGGTTCAACAGCCCTGTGTTTCATTATTGTCAAATTATTGTCAACAGCAAAGTGAAATGACCATGACGTGTTATAGGCTGCACTCAGTAACTCACTGTAATCTGAATACTTGCATAACCTGTACAAAAACATATATCAACTTTTCATCACATTCGTTTCATTTCTTCAGGTTCTTCTTTAATTATTTATGTTTACAAGAAAGCTGAGGATCTTTTAATCCTTTAAAGAAAAACTGCTCAACTTCTGCCATTTTCTCAGTGACACGTCCCCTACACGGCTAATGTGGCATCCATCTTGCATCCTACCTGTACTGTGAGCTCTCCTCTGGCAGTAAAAACAGTCTTATTGTCACTCTTGTCCAATCTCTTGCTATAAAAATTCTTCAATTTCAAATTATTGTAGTCTTCTGCTTCCTGATATCCATTAGGGGGAGAAGACAATATCAGATTGTGTACGACAGGGTTTTCAGCTGTTTTTACCATAAAGTGATGCATAATCTCTCAGAAACTGTATCAAATATGAGACGTTCGGCTTTATAGGGTTGAGTTTGTAGCCTCGCAAAAAACATGCCGTAGAACATTATATAACATTAGCTTTAGCATGCCTACCTTTGCATGGATTTCTCAATGGTTGTCGTGCAAACACTGCTTGACTTTTTGTGGCTAATTGTATCATCTTTCTGGGGGTGGATAAAATTAATGTGTACCTTTGTTTCTTACCAAACACAGAGTCCACTCGAATCTCTACCTAAATCATCCTCCCCTTCCACGCAACTGAATAACGTCTGATTAAATCTCATCTTTGCCTAAGATGTTGTTAAAGTAGATTTTGTCCCCCATGTATTAGCTTTAATTTGGTTATTGTTCCGTTATCATCCCACAATCGTTTCTGACAAAAAAAAAACATTGCATTCAGAAAGTTCGTGGCTTTGATATTAATTGAAACATTCAAGAACATTTTCAGGTTCTCTCGCTGTTTCCAGCCTCAAACATAATGCGGCCCATGTGGATCACATAGGAGTTTGTTCCATTAAATACAAACACATCCTCTTTGTTTATGTTTATAACTCAAGTTAAGAGATAAATGAAGGTAAAAACTTTCTTTCTCACTAATTTGCCACATGTAATGTTCCAAATCTTGCTTTAAGACTTGAGAGTATAGCCAAACAAATTACAAGCTAAACCTGTAGAGGAAAACTCATGCCCTCCCTTTACCATCAGCTTATCATGAGCTTAGTTTTGTATTTCTGGAAGATGGAAACAAAGACTCTGCAGTGGTTAAATGGGAATTACACACCAGATATGGAGGGTGTTTGCGCTGCCTTTTCCCCCCCAAAGCTTGCTGCGGAGAGGCGTGTTTGATCATCCTTTGTTAAACACCTGTTTACCCGACAAGACACGGAAACGTGATGACTTGTAATTCAAAGATTTACCATCAAGTTTTGATTCTTTGTAGCCCAAGTGCCTTTCTATATCTGGAATCTCATCTCTTTGGGTATAATGCACCGATTAAATGGCGATTCTCTGCTGCTGAATCTGTGGAATTATCCATGCTAATGCTTCTTTCTAATGCTACTATCATTCTGATAATAGCGTTATCTAATCCTGCCGGTGAACATTTGTACCTCTAGCTGTTGCAGCTATGAGCCACATAATTCCACTAACTAATGCACCAGTCGCTCTCCACACTTTCCAACTGCTCCACTGCACAGATGAGCACTTTTTTATGACCCGAAGCCTCCCAGAGCACCAAAATCAATATTCGGAGCCTTCGGTTATGCTCTGGCTACAGGACTTGCTTTTAGTTTATTTGCAGATAAATGACTGCGCTTCAAAAGGACTAAAACACACAAACTCAACCTGCATCTTGAAGATAAAGTAATATCAATAAAATTGCCAACTTTAAATAAAAGAATTGATGAAAAGGGAAATTTTATATAATTTCAGAAAATGTTGTGCTGGATGTCGTGCAGAGTGAGATGAGATAATCCCGAACTTGCAGGGAAAAGATGTTAAAGCACACTTGTGCATCAATGATACCTCGACACATAATTGTTTATTGCAACAGACAATTATGAGAACAGCTTGGATGCTTTTTCTCATTTTTGACACGAACCACAGAATGTCTCAACTGTCTTTTTGTCCAACTGAGATGAGCTGATGTCCAGATGACCTGGTGTTTCTAGACAGGGTTGATGGTTTCCTCGTTGTCTAATACTTTCCAGGTTACATTTTGGGATGTTTTGGGTAAAAAATGTTTTTCCTGGGTTTTCCTCTTGAGCCCATGTGACTATAGTGATTCTCCTGCAATGCTGCCTGATGACTCAAAAATACAGCCATCGCACATTGGTTTCCATCCTTAGCCTTTGCACACTGAGATTTTCTCAATCATATCACACATATGTTGAAACATGCACATTATTTGCAAGCTTTGCAGTAAGAATTTTTTTTATTTCTTTTCTTTTGGAGTTTTTTGTTTTATCTTTAAATTAAAGTGGTGAGGCAATAAACCCATCATTGCTTAGAAAGACTAAGCCTTTGGTTGAAGCTGCTTTTATATCCAACCCTGACACCCTCACCAGTAATTAAATAATATGCTGATTGTTGAAGCTTTCAAAATGCTAAAACCTTTCTTTCACTGCCTCTCCAAATATTTTTTTAACATGTTTCTCATTTTTTTTAATCAAATTAAGCACATCAAGGAAGACTGTGCTTTTTTGGACTTTTGTTTTGTTTGTTAAATTAACATTTAAACAAATTAACAAATTACAGAATTTAGTTTTTATTGCACAAAAATTCTCTTTCTTTTCTTTTATTTTGTAGAAATAAACTTTGGTAGTTGATCATAATTGACAAATATGTATATTATTTTCCTTATTGGGAAATTAAAAGTAACTTTACTTTTGCCTTAAATTCTGAGAAATTGAGAAATCAGTTAAAAAGAAGAAAAAAATCAAGGCCAAAAGATAGAAGCTCCGCTGGAACCAGTCTATCAAATTCTACGAGAACATTGAGTTCTATGACTGGGACAGGGCTTCATTTATAGCAGATTTATAGCAACCTCCACTCCCCAGCGATTGCCACCCACTTCCAATATTTCCACGGTGGCTGCAGTAACCTTTGGCTTCCCTCATCTGCGGCCGCCTGGACAGAGGCCTCCTCTCTCTTTCCTGAGGTGAGAGAAGGTGAGAGAGATGGATGGTGTGGGCTGTCTGGGCTCAGAACGTGCAGAGAAATGTATTTCCTGTTTAGATTAACTCAGGCGGCAGAATTAACACACAACTATTTGAGTTTGGTGTTGCACCTCACAGCATCTATAGCGCCTGTTTTTTTCTTCACACTCGGCGACCCCAGAGAAAGCAAAAATCTCAGCTTTCGGCATTAATGAAACACATTTTTTTAAATGATTACCATAACCAAATTTGGGAGAAATCATCTCTGAATTATTCACATTTTGAAGTGTTACACCTGCTGCTAGGGGTGTACATCACAAGTTGGATCACAATACAATACATCAATTAAACTTTTACTGATTTGTAGACATTTAAGCAGGGTATAGAGTAAATGTTACTCCTATTTACACCAGTCACTCACAATCTAAAAGTGATTTTTGTATTAAACATCCAATTTTTTTTGTCTTAGCTCCTCTTTCGTCATTAAAACCAGCCTCATTCTTTCAGGGATGTCTAACTCCAGTCCTTGAGGGCCACAGGTTTTAGATGTTTCCCTTCTCCTATACTCACCTGATTCAAATCAAATGGTTCCACCACGCTTCTCCTCAAGTTCTGCAAAATGACCCATTAATTAGATTCAGGTGTGTCGAAGCAGGGAAACTTTTAAACTTGCAGGACAGGAGTTTACACAGTCCAACAACCACCTGTCATACACTGTGCTCAGGCAGCTCATCAATAACACCATGCACACTAAGGTAAGCCCTCAGCTAAAGGATGTATGATAGATAATGGTATAGTGTTCATGGGAAATGTAGTAATAGTAATGTCAGGATAAGTCTAGCTGCTACACTTTGAGAAAAAAGCTTTTGACTTTGGGTTGAGTTCATTCTTTTCCAAAAACCTTTCAATTCTAAAACTCCTTTCTGTAACGACCTACAGGGACTCTTCAGTCCATTTGGATTTGTTTGTGTTCCCAACATGACTGCTACCTTTTCCCAAGCGTAAGCTGGGGCCAGATCCTCTTAAAATTCTGTTATAGATTTAACATTTTTAGGACCCAGCTGGCCGCCTGCCTGTTTGTGAGCCCTGCTTTGTACATTAAACTTTGGATATTAGGTCTCTGGTTACAGGTCATCACATATTTGTAGTGTTTTTTTAGGGGATTATTTTATATTCTCTTAAAAGTTTAAGGCTTCACTTTACAGAAGAGACATTTACAGCCTCGAAATTTCAGCAGCTCCAAGGACCAAGTATAAAAACGGTCAGTTTCTAACAACAACTTCTGTCTCCAGTCTGAAAATATCAGAGACACGGATGTTCTCACCAACATTGTATGTTTATTTTCCTTTCCAGGTGTTCTTGTTGCACCACTTGACTTTTCCTTAGTTCTAGGTCATTTAACCACTCATTTTTCAAGATATTTACATAACAAACAGGGATGGGATTTTAACATTTCCTGTCTTTTACTGGTCTGACTGTCCTGTGGATGTGTGGGAGGAAATTCAACACTTAGGCAATGTTATATCTAATGCAGGGGGGTCAAACTCATTTTAGTGCAGGGGTCACAAACAGCACAATTTCATATGAAGTGGGCCGGACAAGTAAAATAACAACATAATAGTGTAAAAATTATGAAAACTCCACATTTTTCCCTGTTATTGTGCAAAGACGTTCCTTATTAGACTTATTAGACATATATTATAAAGATGTTTATACTTAATGGACTAAACCTTTAGAAAACATTATGAACAACCTGAATTTTCTTGAGAAAACTAAGTGTAGTTTCAACATGTTTCCTCAGTTGCACATTCAATTAATTTAATTGTATTTAATTTTATATACTGAAGGAAAGAAAATAGAATTCTGAGAGAAAAGTCAGAATTCTGACTTTTTTACTGAAAATTAAAAAAAAGAGAAAAATCTAGGGAGTATTTTTTTCTGAAAAAAAGTCAGAATTAATTTTCTTTTCTTCAGTGACCCTAATAATCTTCCGTAGTATAAAAACAAAAAAATATTTGTTCATTTTTAAACATAAATATATATCAATATATAAAATAAATTTAATTTTCTAATTCTTAAATTTGATTTTTTATTTATTTATAGAATTTACTTTTATATTTTTTGATTTACATATTTTTTTTATTTAATATATTTACTAAATCACACGTGTTACCACTTCCAGATGACGACAGATCTAAAACAACCAAAACATTCAATCACAGCCATCTGGAACTAAAAAATCCAGTATTTCACATTAAATTATAAATAGAGTAACTATTACAAAATCAATCCAGTGGGCCAGAATGGACCCTCTGGGGGGGTTGGTTTTGGCCCCCAGGCCTTATGTTTGACACCCTTGATCTAATGACTGGAGGAATGACAAAGATATCCATTGACAGTGCTGTAATATTTATGCTCAAGCAACATGCTGATGTGGAAGTTTTCCATGTGCTCTGATTCTGTTAAGTTAAGTCTATTCAGAACCTATGTTACACCATTTTATACTGCTCAACTGTGGTCAGACTACAGGAGAATAAGTTTACAGAGGTTAAAGGTAGCCTACGATGATGCAAATAAGTTACTTTGTGTTCCTAGATGGCATAGTGCCAGCCTGTTGTTTGTGACTACAAGTGTGCCAACTATTGAGAGACTCTTAAGGCAGCTAATGTTTGGTTTTATGTGTCGATTTAGTCAACCTTCTGAAAACGTGTTGTTTACTTCTAAACTGAGACAGCTCGTGTGACAGTTTGTGTGTTTTTTAATGTGTACAAAATATATTTTTTTATGTTGTTTGTGTTTTATAGACTTGTGTCTGTAATAAAGCTTTACAAACAGGAGTTATACATAAAATGTGCATCACAGCAATGACTTGTTTGCATTGGGTCCAACAGTCAACATAGAAAATTATACAGAACCCTGAATGTGACTTAAAAACACAAGAATGTTTATTATTTTATTAAACTGTTAGCTTTCCACTGTTACATCTACAGGTGTTTACATTTTGTTCAGAAAATCTGAAAGGACTGTTTTTATTTTTTTTTAATATTAAGGGGAATTCCGCAAGGTAAAATAAAGTGAAATTGTATTATATATGACCATGAAACATGAAAGTAACCCATTTCATCGTCTATATCAGCTGTTGTATTTTCTGATAAGAGAAATATTAAAGTTTTTGTATGAGCATTCAAAACAAATTGGTCTCATTTGGGTGACTACAGATGTACTCAGACAAAGATGAGCTATGGAGTTCCAAAAGGTTGTATTTTGGGCCCCCTATTATTCAGCTTCTAGATGCTCCTAAATCAGTATCTAAATGTAAAGTTAAACAAAAGAGGTCAACAGACAGTAGCTTGGATCTTTGAAACAAACAAAATATAGTCTCATGATTTTCTTCTCTATTTTACTGTCTCTCGAGGGGACTCTGGTCCCAACCAAAGCTTGTGTTTGTGACATAGTCAAATCAGTACTTGGATGTACCAGAATTTTTTCTTGAATAAGTACACTGCAGCCTTTTATGATAACAAGTGATATTTTCTCTGAGGGTTTCTTTATTTATTTATTTTTGTTGTTTATTTTGTGATTATACTTTTGTTTTTAATTCTTCTTAATGCTTTCTGCACCCCGCTGTAATGATTCTAATGTTTGTATGTAAAGCACCATGACTTTTGCTATAACATGAAATGTGCTATACAAATAAACTTGCCTTGTCTATATCTTCGAATATGTAACTTCACTTGTGTATTTTTCTGCCTGAATGTTTCTATTGATTATGCACAACACATTGGGTTGCCTTACATATGAAATGTGCTGTGAAAATAGATATCCCCTCACCATTTTCTAAAAAGTGACAAAAGTGATGCTGAAGTAGTTGACCATTTATTTAAGGAAACCATGACTTGCAAAAGAGTTCCCATAAACACCTTGATCTATCCTTGAGCCAAACCTTATTTTTTTTTCCTTTTGGGGTTCCATTACAGTTAAATAATAACCACACTGACAAGCTGCATTATAAATATTAGCAGTGGCACACCACTATTAGCACCTCGAGTCGGCTGGTTGGTGGCATAAAAGTTTAGTGACGCTCCCTGACTGATTGCTGTTAAACCCATTCGGGAGATGTCCTTTTCGATACAAAAGGACTTTTATAGTCATGCAGGCTGCCTGTGGACCGCATGGAGAAATCCCTCCGCTCTGCCAACCCTAGATTCATGGCTTACTGTGTTTGGCTAGCCATTTCCTGGTGCAGCATTTGCTATTTTATTTGGCCAGCCTTAGCCCCGAGCATAGAGGGGACAGTTGTCTTCCCCGGCTCCTGAGCGTGGAGAGTTTCCTTGCTTACTTTTCCTCTGCTCTGTGGGAGGAGAGAGAGAGAGAGACAGAGAGAGCAGAAAAAGACCGGATCCCGGCCTCATTTGAGTTAGCCGTTAAAAATGGGAGCCAGGGAGGGATGAGCAGAGGGCTTGAAAAAGATAAGGAGAGATTGAAAGAGAGAACTGGCAGGTTCTGTGTTTTGGATTTTTTATTTTTTTCCCCCCAGCATGGCCCATTAAGTTCTCACCTATCTCAAAGAGAAACAGCTCTTCATTCCAAAAAGGTGGCACTGATTAAACTCCTTCACTCTAAACATGTTCCTATAGGCAATATTTTCCCCACAATGCTTTCTACAGTGCAGTATTTTCTGGGAAGACACGCTGGAGGAATTTGCAGAGTGAAGGCTAATACTGTCTTGGGGCCACACTGAAGGAGGCTCTGTTTTCAGGTGGAATTACAAGGTAGTCACCGTGTCAGCCCAAAACACATTTCCACATAATGCTCAGGTGTTTGTTTGCTTTGGGCTCTGCAGGAGTAAGGTGTGTAATTTTGGGGCTCTTCAGCCGGTGGCACATTTACGGTGATGGTTTGGCTGAATTCCCTCCAGGTGTGTTGAGAGACGGGGCAAAGAGGGACAATAAGACAAAGACGGAGAGGTGCACCTGGCTCTCCACCACACCTGGGAGGGGAACTGGATGGTTTGGGCTAATGATGTGGTTTTAAAGCCCGCTAAATAGCGCTAGCGGCACGCGGCGTCCCCAGATGGCCTGTGGTCGGTTAGTTCTGGCCACGGAATATTCTAGAGGTTGAACCTCCCTCACCACTTTCTCCTGTCTTCATCTCCTTCAGCTTGTGCTTTGGTGCTCATGCATATTCAAAGACATTTAAAGGTGGTACATGGAGAGCTTCAACCCATGTAAATAATATCAGGAACAGCTTCGTGATGCAGAGGAAAGGGCAGCAGAGTGATTATGTCCTAAATTACGACCAAATCTGAGAGGGAGCAATGCAAATATAAGGTCAAATATTGTGACAAACCTCAAGAGTTATACATATGGATTATTTCTGTATTACAATGTCAAAGCCCCGACATGTCTGATTAAACCAGAATGTTACTGCTCTGCAGTGAGGTTGACTAATGTAATATCGTTGTATCTTTGCAAATACAGTCTAGATGTTGGGGTATTGAGTGCACCTTAAATGCAGGAAACCAAGCCAACGTTGCCTCAAATGCGTCGATGACAAAAACTGTAAAATACATAAATAAATGGACAAATAAAAAAGCTCAATTTATCTGATTGAGGGCCGAGTAACCTGAATACGTAACAGCGATAAAACACATAGATGCAACTTGTGGTAGTTGTGGCTCCCACTGTTTTTCTTACTAGATTTTGTGGTTATTTTTGCATCTTTTGGCTTTGGCTTGGTTTTTTTCTGTCTCAATTTTTTGTCATTTTGTATAAATCTATGATTGTTTTGTCTCTTTGAATGTTCTTCAAACTATTATTTTTCTTTCTCATTGTGTATATTGTGGTTATTTTGCAGCCCATAATGCATTTTTGTCCCTTTTTCCCCCCTTTGTCATCCCCTTTTTGCACTGCATCAGTTCTGCATCAGTTACATGGAATGAATTTGTATTACATGGTTCATGCTGCCACATATTGATCACCACTGTGTGAACACAGAGACATTCTGGGAGGGAGAAAACACTGTAAACAAAGTAAATAATGGTCTGATGCAGAAACGATGCGGTCCAAAAAAATTGTTTAAACATCGTGCCTCTTGATAAAAGTTCTGAGTTATTTAGAAGTTTAAAAAACGGAATTCTGTTCTGGTTCCCTTCTGGGTTAGTTTGAGCTGAGCTCATCTGTCAGGATTTGTTTCTGATATTTCAACCTGCGAGCACTCTACTGCAGGTTAAACATTAATTCCCTTATAAGTACCTCACACATCCCCACTTAAAAAGAAACCAAAATATCCCTTTAAGACCACGGATGCCCCCAAACTTTTGGCTCACAGTGACCTGGTCAATATTGTGTGCATTTTACTTTGCAATGGACTTTACAGATGCTTTTTTGTACTCACTCTTCATATTAGCATTGGATAGATTTCAAGAGATTTAAATTGGAAGAAGTCCAGATACTGCCGTGGTCAACTGTCTGTGGAAAACTCCTTTACTCAGTCAAAAAGTGTACTGTTTATCAAAATTTAAAGGAGACTCGGATTACAATCTGAATCTGCATTTTCCAAGGTTAATTTATGAATTAAATTGGCAATTAAATGTGGAATATATCCTGTGTGATAGCAGCCAAGTTTCCATAAACATCTGTGAAGAAAAGTAAAAAAAAAAATTAAAAAAAAAAGGCAGCTAAGAAGTTTGTGGTATGGACTGTTATGCATGGATGGTAATGCAAAGAGGCTTCTCTTTCATAATGTATGGATACAACTCCTATAAATGCCATGTTTGTTTCCCCCCCACACACACACTTTTTCAGTCAAACCTCTGTTTCTAAAATCATACACCGTGTTTTTTCTACTAATTAAAATGGTGGTGGTCCAAGTGCAATTTTGGCAAAAGGAAGCATGAATATTTTCTACATGAATACCAAGCATTTTTACATCGTCTTAATTTCTGAAGGAAAACAAATTTATTCGATGTAAAAAGGTTCTGTTAAGAAATGAGCTTAAACATTAGCAACAATAAGCACTCGCAGATAGGAACCAGATTTCATGCAGCACTGCCCCACGCAGTCTGATTAATGACAGACCTGTAGGTCCAAAACTTGCGGTTCGGCACCAAATCTTTCAAAATGTACAAAAACCTTGAAAGTAAAGTCAAATATTTACTTTTTTTTATGCTCCCCCTCCAAACATAAAAGCCTCATTTCCAAATCTGTTATTTTTTCTAAGTATGGTATAGTGTCTTCTTTACAACCTCGCCTCGCCCTCATCCAGCTTTACTACAGCATCCCTCATCCCTGTCTAATGTAGCTGATCCCTCCACATACCCCCCCCCCCCCCCCCCCCCCCCCCCCCCATCCCCTCCCCTTCCCCAGCCCCTCCTCTTCCTCCCCTGTGGCTTTTGTGAGAAGGAGAGGTGAGGGGATATGTGTCTTTAACTGAGCTGGAGCTCTGCTGCAGCTTACCTCTTACTGCTCAGACAGGATATGTGCTCTGCTTTGTTACTGCTAACCTGCTTGTTTGGGGTGAGATCAGTGTATTTGTGTGTCAGTGTGTGCCAGTGTGTACGTGAGCATGAGCAGAAGCACTGAGAAATCCCATTATGGAGCCAAGTTGCTGCCACGCTTTCCCCGTACACACTGTGAACCTGCTGTAATCCACTCACACACTCCCCATGCATCCTTGTTTGTGAGTGCACGCTCACACAAACACACAGACTATACCCCTCTAGACTCGCTGGTGAGCTGTTTATACCCGTGCACTGTTGTGTTGCCTACCGTGAAACATGACAGCTAATGATATCGAAAGCTTTTTAAAGGTGTGTTTGTGTGTGTGAGAGAGAGAGCTGCTGGATTTCTTCCAGACAGGCATTGATTAGGGGGAGAAAAGCATTAGCTCAAAGTGAAAACTACAAAGTTAAAAAAGGTATGCTTTTTGGTAACGAGTTTATTTATTTTCATACCCTTTTTACCTCAACATTAGCTTATTTTTCAAGCTCTATTAAGCCAATGAATGCTCGTATTTACTAATATGTTTGGAAGTTGTCTGTAGTTGATGGGTTGCATTCCATCACCAAGTCCAGAACTCGTCAACTGAAGGCTAAACTTGGATATAACAGAAACTTTAGTTGAAACTTGGCTTCCTAACTTGGTACCTGCATGGCTGCTCGTAATATTAGGATAGTTTTCTCTATGCTGTGAAGTATTGACAGATTTACACTGACTAGCCACTTTATTTACCTTCAGAACTGCCTTAATTCTTGGTGTCATAGATTCAACAAGTTTTTTGGAATCATTCCGCAGAGATTTCGCTCCACATCGGCATGACAGCATCACACAGTTGCTGCACATCCATGATGAGAATCTTTCATTCCACCACATCCCAATGGTGCTTTATTGGATTGAGATCTGGTGACTGTGGAGGCCGTTGAAATATAGTGGCATGCTCAACAAACCGGTTGGAGATGATTTGAGCTTTATGGCACGGTGCATTACCCTGATGGAAGTAGCTATCAAAAGACCCTACACTGTGGTCACAAAGGGGTGGTCATGATCGGCAACAATATTCAGGTAAGTCCAGGCCAAATATGGGCCAAATCAAACTGTAGATGTGGGCCAGATTTGGGCCACCTAGGAAGTAAACCAAGAAAATACCTCCAACACCATAACACCACCAGCAACCTGAGCTTTTTGATGAATCCATGCTTTCATGTTGTTTACACCTAATTTAGGCTCTACCATCTGAATGTAGCAGCTGAAATGGAGACTT
>JAOXYM010000026.1:5256192-5276163 GCA_028567055.1 Leptatherina wallacei | reverse complement strand
TGGGATAGGCTCCAGCCCACCCGCGACCCTGCATGGATTAAGCGGTACAGAAAATGGATGGATGGATGGATGGACATCATATGTCAATCTGCGTGGGCACACAATGATGGGCCACTCTGTTTGGCTTGTTTAAATTACGAAGAGGAACACTGACAACTTGGCAAGAATATCACTTTTTCACATATCTAACAAAAAAAGCAACAAATTTGAATTAATAGTCGACGTCTATGTAGCATTTTTGGCTATGTTTACATGTGTGAATTGTCTTACATTTTTTTGTTACGGCTGAACATCTACCAGCTGCCACTTTGTTTTACCAGTGGTGGTGGCTACACAAGCTAGCATTGCCTGCTATTTCTTAGGTGAGGCATGTACAAGACAACTCAAAGTGCTTTCCATAAAACATTAAAAACATTACAGCAAGGTGCGATCTACTCTCTAGACACATAGCAGACAACTGCTTCCTGTCCTTGCGTATACCGACAAGTTTCCCTCACAGGAAGTAGCTAAGGTTTTTCCCGAAAACATTTGAGGTTAGAACCACTTACAGTTTTCAGAAAAATAAAGAAGTTAAATGTTAATGTACAGCCCTGGTTCTCAAAGTTTTTCAGCCATGACCCCACAAGATAACATACGTTGGTGTTTTTATAACAATCCGGCGACCCCCTAAAATGATCTTGTGACTCCAAGTATGAGAGCCACTAATGTACAGAAATGTTGCCATGATCTTAGGTTTGAATGAACCAATTTCCGTGTATAAAATGTTTTTATGGATGACTGAAAACAGGAGAAAACCGTCATTACATGCACTTTTGAAAAGGGGGGGGGGAATGCAGCATGAAAAATAGTCTAAAAGAAGCTAAAAGTAAGTGTTCGTGTAGTTTGTCACCCACTGAAAAGTCCATCAAGTTATCCTGTAAAGATGAGATTCTCTGATAAATTCAAACTGAAGTACCCCATGAAATATATTGATGTGAAGTACTTCTCTTGCATAAATAAATACAGCACACACAGAAAACATCATGAGTATAAATACCAACACTTACACACTTTACACTTCTCTTTCCTCGTAACCATCACAGTGAAGCGACACACTGACAGCACTCCATTTAGTCGACAGGACGTCTCTGACAACAGCTTGAACTGCGCGCTGGGAGTTGCTGTGATGCACGAGAGATAACGGGTGAGGGATGTTTGAAGCCAAGGGAGGTGCAAACGGGAGGTGGGAAGTGTTGAAGAAAGGGGGGGACAGAAGCTGAATTTGCGATGTCATGCGGCCGATTAGGCAGCTAGTCTATCTCTCCAGCGTCAAGGGACCCCTGACGGCAGCTACGCCGTCCCACCAACACATCGTATCCATCACCTTCCCTCCCTGCACACACACAAACGCACACAAACGCACTCTGTTTGCATCAGGAAACATCATTCCCTTCTATGTCACTCGCTCGGACCAGGAGCATGAAAAATGGCTGTCACCTGAAAATGATTGCTGAAAAGGAGAGGAGAGGGAAAATAAAAGTGGAGGGTAAGCGGGCGAGGAGGAGGGGGGAGGAGGCAGGGAAGGTGAAATTGGAGGAAACTCTTGCCAGATTAGGTGCGGGTTAAGAGAATATTGATCTGTGTGCCGAGGACTGTTGATCTCTCTTAGCAGCACAAGACAAATGGCAGCAACAGAAAATCGAGCGCTCGATTTTTCTCCAAGGACGGGATCAACCTCTCTCTCTCTCTCCCTCTCTCTCTATCAGCCTTTCTCTTCCTCTGCTGTTTTTTCCTTCAATTCTCCTGATTTTGGAGCACTCATTATGACAACATTACCTCTTTTAACATGACAGAAAAAGTTCAAGCTGACAGATATCACATTTTTGGGTCCAAACAAAGATAAGTTTAAACTAATGACTTTTTCACATCAGTATTTTTTTTTTTTGCTCCTCTTTACACACAGCCTTGTTGCAGTCAGTCACACACACCTAACCTAAATGGCAAGAAGAAGGAGTTTGTATCAGTGTTAGAAGGTGCTGAGTGATTCTGAAGGTTGCCTCGATAATTAGTCTTTTTCTCCTGTTTTGAGTGTACGAGGGGTCCGCAGAGGCTCTGTGTTTGATTAGGGCCACAGCCTTGGCCTGGCACCCAGCCGGGGTGTTTGATGATGGGGAGCGGACTCTGGGCGGGGGCTGAGGTTCATCCACACCGGCTCAACATCAAACAGCCTGGAGCAAAGGACTCCAGCCCTGGGGGACCCCTCCAGCGGTACTGCCTGGATAGGTAGATGCACTCCCATTTGGATGAGGAGGGAGAGAGAGGGGGGGAGGAGGGAGGGAAGGTGAGAAAAAAATCAAGACGAGGAAAAAAAGGGGAAGTAGAGGCACAGTCAGACAAGAAAGTAAAGAGAAACTGTAAAATATCAAATGAATATTTCTTTGAGGACAAAGCAGAGCTTATGCACCCAAAGGTTTGTACAGTCATAAGTACGACATATCTTTATATTTACTTGGTTGTAATTTCTGCTGATTAATAATCTATCTAATGCATTAATGCACATTTTAACTTTAGATTTAGCTCAGGAAAATATTGCCTGTTTTTCCTTTAGATTTTTATCTTGTATCATAAGATATTGGGACTGGTATATGACTTTTACTGCTTTGGTACAACCCACTGTTTGATGCTGTGTTTGGCTTTATCAAGCACATTTTGCATTTTGGAGTTAAACAGCAGTAACAATTCTCTCATCCTTAGGAATTTGTTTATCTAGCTATGCACCCTTTACTTTCCAGCTGCAAGATATCTGAGCATCTATTGTGTTAGGAAACTATCTGTCCTAACATGTTACTTTGACATGCATCCACATTGCTGCAAACCAAGAACCCAGCAATGTGCAAGATCACACTGGAAAAACTGTTAAGGAGTGGATCAAAGAACAAGGCAAAAGATGCTTCTGGACTTCAAGAACTTCTGTATAGTTCTGCATTATTTAATGGTAAAGGTAACCCTTGATTTTTGTATTTTTTAGCAGGATTGGTAAACTATTCTGCTGTAATTTGTCATTGATTGATTCACATGGTGTAAATTTACCAAGACAGGTTGAGAACATTGTACCTGTCCCACCACTGTAACAAAAAACCTTGGAAGCATTGGCTAACTTTTGCCCTCCTCATCCACAGTTCTTAACATTGGCCTATATAAAGTTAAGCAATCATACAATGGAGAGACTTCTACGTAATTTTGACTCAACTATCTGCCAGCTGGCTGTCCTTGGAGTATGGAGTCCTTGCAGATGGTCCCAAGTCTTCATAACCTTTTGGAAGCCCTTAAGAATCTCAAGGTATTGACTCGCATGCCAAACTTTCACCTGATCTTCCTGCTCTGAGTGTTTCTGTCTTCCAGTCAACATAACTCTCACCTCACGCTTCCTCCATATCTGTCCATCTGATTCAACTCGCAGCTCACTTCATCTTCTACACTTCCCCCAGGTGGTATATAATTTACTCTTTCGTGTACTTTTTATTTTGTACTGCGCAGAATTTCATGGAATCAACATGCTGTACAGGATACAGCTTCTTCACAATCTCCATCCCGTTTGATTCGTCTCTGTCTCTCTCCCATCTTCTTTCATCTCTGTCTCTGAGGGAGAGAGGAGGCTTGATGTTGTACCTTCGCCTGACTGTTCACCCTTCAACAGTCATGTTTCATTACAAGGCCTTAGTCTTCCACCTGTCTGCCTGTCTATCTCTGCACAGCCCTGACTGTGCTGGTGTGGCAAGGTTAACACGGACAGGGCGCATTAGGATGTGGCATGAAGTTGAAGGGTTAACCAGCATATCAGTCTGATTAGGGGCCCAGAAACAAACTTGATGTGCAAATAACTACTGTGGCAACTCAGAGCATCAAGATGCATACAACATATCTTGTTGATCCAGATGTACCTCTGTTTTCTTATGCAACTATAATACATGGCCAAAAGTCTGATTGGTTTATGGACTGCAGGTTTAACTATTGACAACTACAGTTTTTGGAGCTACGCAGTTATCTGAGAGCCCAAGCAACCTATACACTATACAAATGTGTTGAATATTAGTTATGGCATTTATCTATCACTAAGTTTCCACACCTATAGCCTATAATAACTTATTTAAGTCATCTTGCATTTCATAGTACGCGTTCAAAACGGCCAGCGTGCTGATATCCAGTTGCTGCTGGGTGACGTGGTGCTTTTAAAGCCACACAAAGCTCCTGGCTGGGAAAAAATAGTGAAGTGTGGTTGCTCAGCCTCAGGACCAGCGAGGTAATAGCAGCTCCAGGTCATAATGAATGTCAGCGTGTCATCAAAACAAGTCAGAAGCACAAAGTTTAAGGTCAGACACTTGTGTAGTGTTACTTTAAAGCTCTTTGGATTATCCCAGTAATCCCAGTTTATTCGCAGGTCTGTCAAGTTCTTCGTGTCCACAGCGTCATTTGTGTGCATGCCAACACTTTGTTGTGTTTTACACAATTAACAACTTGTGTATATTCAGATATTTTGGACATCTGAGTGTAATACACTTCATCACAGCAAAAGCAAACAAAAAAGAAAAAAAAATCAATACTGGCAAAGATGCACTGCAGCTAATAACGAAGCCCACGTAATAAGATGCACCAGGCAGAATGCTCAATTAGTGGAGCAAAACTCCAGAGAATATTTACAGTAATCAATGTACAATTCTCAAGTCAACATTTTTTTAATTAATTCTCTTCAGCAATTAACTCCCTCAATGAAAAACACCCACAAAAAAGACCTTTCTTTGTGACATTAAACTTATTGCCGAAGCAGCCTGTCTCATTATCCTTCTTGGCTAAAACAAACGAGTGTGTGTTTTGGGAGTGCAGGGAGAAAAAAAAACACACATACACGTACGTGTGGCTAAAGAAAAACCAGTCTCTAGGTGTATATCCATTTGCTGAAGATGAATTTTTAAGATAACTAACCAGTGAGCATGACCCATTTTATCAACTGGGCTCAAGTCGCCTACCTCTCCTCCCACTGTCCATATGGGCTCATGCATATGCATACTGTCTGGACAGGTATGCCAGAAAAATGGGAATTATTTTGGTTATCCAAGAATTTCAGTTTTGTGGTCAAGGCAACCTGTCTTTTGACTCTTTTAAAGGAGGCAGAAGGAGACGTTGCATTGTGCAGGAAATGTACCCAGCTCTGTAGACAGCAGAACAAATGGAATAGTTCATATCAGTCAGAAGAAAACAATAATCCAAGACCAGATTTGTTGTCGACCGTAAATGATCGTGGCAATTACGCTCATATTGCGCGGCAAGCAAACAGAATTACAGTGAGATTTTCCTTGTGATTGGGGTGTCACAGCCCCATTATTGTTGTGAGTCCTGATTGATCCTCTCCCTCTCCCTCTCCTCTCCCTTTCACTGCCTGTCTTGTTTCATCTTTTCCTTTGTCTCATCTTGCTCTCCCTCTACCTCTGTTTTTCTCTCCGGCTTGTTCTTCAGGCTAATGAATCCTAAGCTGCTGGGAATAGTGGAGCGCAGCGAGACCTCCAGCCTGTTCGGGGCTTTATTTTCTGCTCCACAATGTCTTCACAGTCTGGCCAGCCGAGGGAATCCAGCTGTCCATCATTCTTCCACTCGGTCCCTGCGAACACTTTTACTACCTTTAAATTAGCCATTGTCACCACCAACCATTCCTCGCCTTCACGCATCTCCAGATGTTGCTGGGTGCTTTTTTTCCCCCAAACACAGCAGCTGTAAATCTCTGCTTTCTAGAGTCGGAAGAGGCGAGAATGGCCTCGAGGACAACCACAGCTCACCTCCTCCCATCTGTTGGCTCGTGCAGCTTTTGCGAGAAGGCTCATTCTTTATATGGCGGGTTAGTGTTAGTGTAAGCTCAGGAGTATCAGTTATACAAGGCAGGTTTGGGGGATTGAGCTGTGCAGAGGATGAACAAAACTAAAACAAAACAAGGTCATGTAGTTAAGTTGATCTAATATGGCAGCAGTTTTCCCAATTTTATACACTTGTGCTGCAGGTTTGTGTTGCTCTTGAACAAATAAGTGATAAAGATGACTGTACATGTTAGAGATTTGAAAATCAAATTAGTTGTAGGTTTGCTTTTGATTCAAGAGTAAAAGCCTTTGAAGGAAATCTGCAGCCAGAAAAAAGTAAAGTCTCAGTAAGTTGCAGCTGCTGCAGAGTCAGATCGGTAGATTAGTCTCCGGTCTCACCCTTTAGGACACTGATGCTCCTTGCATGGTTCGCCAAGTTTTAATTTGTGGCTCATGTGCTAGCTAATAATTTCATGAAAATGCAAAATTATTTCAACCAACTAAGTCAAGATAGCAGGAAAGGTTGCAAACAACAGTTACAGTTTGGTTAAAGCTGCCAGATTTTAGCAGCACAATTGTGCATTTTGAAAGGTATTAGAGTAAGGGGGTGATTAAAAAGAAAATATATATAATCAGTGCAGTTGAGGTATGCAACACCTTCCTGCAACATCGAGGCTTGGAAAGGTTGGAAACTGTCACTAACTTGGAAACCCTGCTAAGTTGCTGCATTTGGCCACAAAAGCATCCAATGCTGACATGGATATTTATGATAAGCTAGTAATTTCTTTAAAAAAAATAGATAAATAAAGGTAGAAAAAAGGACACAAAGTTCTGCAGCAACTGAGGAAAATTATGATTCTGAGCTTGCAGCAAACCAAAAACAGATGTGAAGACGCCGGACAGGGGAGTAGTGGGCAGATGGCGAGTGTTACAAAGAAGAAAAAAAAAGAAAACAGGAAATTTTAAGAATTATGGACAAACTAAATATATGCTTAATAAGTTTGGTTGTCTTTTTGTGTTTTGTGGTAAAGGGGGCTCTTTTGTTGTCTTTGCCAATGTGATTCTCATGCAAAACATAGCAAAGATCACTCTTCATGGCTGAAACTCCAGTGTTGTTTTGATGCGGAGAGCATCCCTCTCTAAAATCTCGTTCAAAAACTACTGACTACATTCAAATTTGGGTAACCCTTCTCAAAATCTCTTCAACTGTCAAAAGTTGGGCAAGATGAACTTCTATCCAAAGGCATGACGACAAAACACTTTCTGCAAAACGAATGTACACTTTTAAGAATGAAAACTCAAAGCCCTAACCCTTCATTTTCATAAGTAGCCTAATGTTCACCAAGGTGTAAGACCTGAAGCCCAGCGATTCCATCCGTCCATCTGCTGCTTATTTGGGGTGAGGTTGCAAGGACAATGTTCTAATGTTCAGTCCTTCTAAATGCTCTGAAGCCTCAAATTTTATCAAAACAATCAGTAACCTCAGGCCTCTTTAAGCAGTTGCCTTGCATCCTGAAAATGAAAATACCCCTAAACTGTTACACCACCACCAGCCATCAGTACTGTTTCATGCTTTCATGTTGTTTCCATCAAATTTTAACCTTACCATCCGTATGTGGAGCCGAAGTGGAGACTCATTAGTCCAGGTAATGTTTTAAAATCTTTTATCGTCCAGTTTTGGTGAGTCTGTGTGAATTGTAGCCTGTGTGATGCTTGGTTTGACCTTCAGCAAGTTGTCTTGACCATGTTTAGATGCACTGAATTGCTGCCATATGATTTGCCTTCTAGATACTTATATTAAAAGCAATTGAACATAATAAAGTTGGGTGTGTAAAGTTTTTCACTGCATTAAACAAGGATGTTATGCACAAGGGTGGATAGATCAGGCAGTGAGTTTGTGTTGTAGCTAGTAATAAGGACCATTTCACTGATAGAGGGAAGAATGGATTCAGTAAAACAGCACCTAATTCTCAAAGAGAACAACCCAGTGTATGTAAGGGGGGGGAGCTGAAGATTAAAAGAGAATGGCTTCTCTAACAAAATAGTACTCCCAAAGGAACTGTAAGGTCTACGAGGAAAAAGCTGAAGGTTTTGCAGAGACTCAATCTAACCATCATAGAAAATCTGTAAACAGACTGAAGAGTGAAGAGAAAAAGTTCCCTGTACAAGAACCGAGAGAGCTAAAAGCCTTTACCAGCTGTGATCCTTTCTAAATGGGGTGTCACTAAGTACTCCTTGGCCTTTTTTTGTAATATTCTAATGGGACTTAAAAAGTAATCTAGATGGTTTTATCTTCAACTTTAACTCGGTCTCTGCTCACAATAAGAGCAGATTTGTGCAGGATTGCTTAAACTTACATGCCACTGCATACAAACTCTTCTTTTCCCTCTCGAGTGTGACATGTACAACTCTGAAATCTGACCTGAGCATTCTCTGGACAAAAAGTCCACCTACTTGTGTTCTTAGTTAGAGGCCAGTTCAGAGGTTATCAAACGCCTCTACACTGTATTAGGAGCAGTAGCTTTGCAGTTGTATTGTGTGGAGATGGAGGGTTTTTTGGCAGCGTTACTTCACCTCCTCCACAGCTGTGAGGGTCAGAACACCACAGCATGTTCCGGCCGTGCCATCGGGGTGCTTCAGAAAACCATCAGTTGCAACGCTGTTCTGTGCACTTATACAGATGCATCAAAGAATATAAAGAACTTACTATTGATTACATTTCGGTTTCCAAAGAACCATCCTTGAATTTTGAAAGATGAGGAAGATCAGTTCAACAAACCCCAAAAGTAAAGCTTTAAATTTGTTTAAAAAGAGAATAAATGGTTGAATTAAACAATTTATTAGCCTATTTTATCCCATCTCTCTTAATTCTCTTTACTATTTCTCTTTATTCCCATTTATCTCTCTTCTGAAGTTCCTTTCCTCCCTCTATCATTCAATTAACAATGGCCCTTCAGTTTTGTGTAATTTCGAGCAGAACACAGCGGTTGTGGATGTCATTATAAGCGGCATCAATCAATCTGGGGACAGTACGGAGACGTCCCTAACGCCCCATCTCGAAGCTCGGCTCCTGTTTTTACAACCCAGGGCTCCTCCTGCACGCCTGGCATCACCGAGCCATCGAATAATAGAATAAATCAAAACATAAGAGTTTTGTCTATTTGCAATTTCCTCTCAGGTCTCCAAATATGAAACCAGATGTTTCCGGCATCCTAAAGATGCTTTTCATCTGCTCCTCTTTCCCACCCCTGTCTGTCTTTTTCTGGGGGGTTTTTTCTCCTCTCTTTCTCTGCGCCCCCCCCCCCCTTTTCCTCCCCTCTGCTTTCAAAATTAATGTAAGCCCAGAAAAAAAAGAAAGGAAGCTTATAAAAAGTGAAATGTCCTCTTTGCCCAAGGAAGTAGTCTGTTTTGCATTGATAGAGAGGCACAGGCAGCCCCTGGCCATCTGAGGCTGAGCCTGTTTTTCCTCTGCGATATCCTGCCGCCACATCTCTGCCTCTCGAGTGCGCCTCCAACTAAAGCGGGCGGGTCAAAGCAATAGCGTTCAGCCCCCACTACCCCTTCCCTACAATCCCCCCCACCCACAATCCCTCCTCTTTCTCCAACCCTCTAATTGGAGGTGCTCAGGTTAAAGAATGTCCTGGTTATCGCAAAGCCAGCAGAGAAACACAATTCAGCACTATAATTCCACTGATGAGTGACTTGCATTTTCAAATATTTAGCGTGGCTGTTTACACAAGCTGTGTGTCATTATCTCATTCATACACATTCAAACGTTGACATGAGTTTATACAGAGGAATTAATTCCAAGTCAACCCGAATGGGATTTTTAATAGATTCTGGATATATGTACAGGAATTCATAACCGGCTCTAAAGCTCAAACATTGATACTGTGTTTGTGTAATTCTCTCAGTGCAGTAAGTGTGGTCCCAGTCATCTCCCTTGTATGAAGAGCTTGTCTGTTTTATGCCTCTGGCCTGTGTTCATTTTGACAAACGGTGCGTGCTTTCTGCCAGTCACTTCCAGGCAACCGCAGCTACAATAAACACCGGCTATTTTTCTTTTTTTTCTTTCCAACACGAGGCCCAGGTTTGATCCCGAGCAGAACCCCCAGCCAGCTCACTTCCTTCTGGGGTCTTGAAACGGGGGCCCAGCCCAAACAAAACAGGAACTTCAGCGTATATGGCGGCGTCTCCCCGTGAGCCGTGCACCTGCATAGTGTTACAACGGACTTGAGGGCTCCAGGTTCAGTCGGCTGGGATGAAATTTGCAAACAAGCGGAAAAGGCTACACAAGACAATTTGTGGACTATCAGGACAGGAGTGCAGCAGTAGAAAAGTTGGATCTTTTACACCATCGCTGGCAAAAAAAAAACAATCTTTGTGCTTCGTTTGATTTGTGAGTCTTAAAACTCTTGACATTTACCCTCAGCAACTACAAGCCAAAACCATAATCCTTATGTTTGCAACAATTAAAAGGAAATCCTTCCTTTTCAGGGAGCACAAAAATGTAAGTGCTGACAACTAAACAGCATTTTACACCTACTATTAAATACATGGGTCCAATTATGCTTGTCCTCGTTAACGTGACAGGATGTCAAACAAGCACTTCCTGTTAACTGCCTCTTATCTTAATTGGCCTCGTCTCAGAGGAGAGTCCAGCTCAGAGCCGACTACAGTCACAGAGTCTGCTTCTTGTCTGGCACAACTCAACACAGACCCCCTTTTTTTCCCCCTGTCATTGCAGTCTGCAAAGATGAGACCCACTTCTAACCATTTTGGAGATGTCGAACTTCATCCGAAGTGCAAGCCTGCAGGAAAAGCCGTGTGTTTTAACAAACTGCCCCTTGTGGTGTCTTGCTGGCTGTCAGTCACAAGTGTTGCCTCCTCTTTAGGGTTCTTGACTACCACCAAGAGCAGCACTCTTAATAAAGTCCAAATGCAATCTCCCTCCAACCCCAATGAGATGGCAGGGCTGCTCAGCTCTTCCATAATGCACTATTCATGCTTTTTATTAATCTCTTTTCTCCTCCAGCCATTTTTCAAATCACTTCTTTTGTTTACTCATGAATATTTTTCTGCCTTGTTGAGAGAGACAGAGGGAGAGAGCAAGGGAAGGGGGGTGGGGGTGGGGAGTATGGGAAGGCAAAAAGACCATCAGCAAGACGAAGAAGGAATGGCCTGTTGGCGCTCCATCCATGGGTAATTTGAGGTAGGGAAGTCTTGGTATTTCATCATGTGATAATCTAACCTTAGAGGTGTTTTACAGACTGCCTCAAAGCCTAAAATAGGTCACTTAAGCAGGCTTAGCAGGCGAGGCCAGCCTGATGCTCCACCCCAGGGACACCTACCCACAGTAATTGGTGCTTATCGCCCGGGGTTTTTATGGGCGTCAAAGAAAGTTGGCCTTGTGTCACATTTAGGACAACAGCGTGCTCAGTCCTGCGATGGCACGGACTCATTAGCCGTCAACTAATTACAGACCAAGCGACTGGTAAGATCTGAAATCTATGTGGCGAATCAGTCATTTCATAGTTCAAAAACTCCTCTTTTGGCAGGTTTGCAGTACTGTGCTGTGTGTTTGATACAAAGGGATAGTGATCATAACAGGCCGTCTATAAAAAAAAGTGCCTGGCATTAGGCTAATCTGTCACCCATTTCCATTTTTCTCTCTTTTTTTTTCAGATCCAACATGAGCAGGAAAGAGCGAGTTTGTGCGTGCAGGGGATGAGGGGGGAGAAAAAGCATAATGAAAAGGGCCTAAATGACAGTGGGTTGACAGTGGGATTGGCTGGTAAATGACTGCGGAGTGGCTTGCCTGCGGAGAGGGGATGGAGGAGGCTCCCAGTAGGCCTGATTAATTCCACTCTCGGCGGCTGCCAGGGGAGAACTGGGGTTAGCGGCTGCTCGAAGAGGAGCCTATTACCAGTATGCCGCTGAAACTGATATAATCAGCTACACGGCGACCCGACCCTTTGCCGAGACAAACTTTTCCAGGACTCGCTCCCCATTCATTCCACATGGGGACTTAAATACGCCGGCCGAGAGGGAAAGGAGAGAAGGATTGGAGTAAAGGAGGGCGCCGGGTTTGGAAGAGGGGTACAAAGGATTTTCTTTTTGAGAGATGGTTAAGGGAGCTTTGTAAGAAATCCTCTCTGCTGCTCTGTCTCTATTCCTCCTCACTGTTGCTGTACCTCTGTATCTCTTTATCCCTATCTCTCTTCCTCCTCCTTCCCTCTCTGGCTGATTTCCTGCAGCTTTGATAGCGACAGACTCTCCCATGTGGCAGCAGCTTTAAGTCTGGTCAGATATGAATATGTCACAGCTCTTAATCCCACACGCTTCTCTCACAGCTTCACAAACTGCAGCAAGTATGGCACATTTTTATCAGATGCGGGCTCCACGGTACAAGGCGTTCCCTCCTATCATTCTCCTGAACCCTGCTCCTCCTGTTTTTTGTGGGATTGACCCAGAATTTGAATTGAGTTTTGGATATGCTGCTGCAGCTGGAGCTATGTGTCTGTGAGTTACATGCTCACTGAGGATTACAGGATTAACCATTTATCACTGTGATAGGTGTATCTGCTTACATTTTCTGGATTTGTGGTTGGAAAAATGCACTTTATCAATTCCAGCATGTTGCAGCAAACTTATATTTTCTCATTTACCTGTATTTAATGTAGGTATTGCTTTCAGTTGCATTAACGATACACTGGATTTGAACGGGAATATCAAAGGATGTAAACGTCACATTTGAAATAACTTAGACACTCTAAGAAAAGTCTGTACAAATCTGACCAAATGTACCATAAAAAATGTCCGTCGTAACATTTTTGAACTTATACTTTTTTAATTTGTGCATTGCATCTTTGGCTTGTCATTTTTATTGCAGATTATTAAAAACTAGCATTAAAATTGTAGCAAGAGTTGCATTCAAGATTATGATGAAGATCATCTCTGTTTGATTGCAAAAGACCTTAAGGAAGCTTTGGAAGAAGAAAACTTATCCTGCATCCATGAAATCCCGAAAATCTGTTGTCTGGAAGTTTGCAAATCTGAGCCATTAAAGAACTTCGCAGAATTTCATGAAAACATCTCTCCAAATGTTGAACATGGTGGTGGATCGATCATGATTTGGGTTTGTGTTGCAGCCGGAAGACTGGTTAATATTTGACTATTTACCAAACTGAATAAAATTTTAACTCTACATCTGCAAATACTGAAAGCACTTAAGGGGATTGTTCCTATAACAGTATAATCATTTTAAAGACAACACAGGCCCAATCAGTTATTCAGTTCAAGAATTGATGATTCTCAGCTGTTTAAAATTAACTATATTTGCCAAGCAGGGTGTTGCTAAGGGCACTTTCACTTTGACACTTGTTGATCTGCTTTACATGAACCCTGGTTCCATGGATAATACAGTTTGTTTGGAGCAGTGTGGATGCTCATTTCCATTTTGGTGTAGACCAAAGAAGCAAACTCTGGTCCACTTAATAACCAGGGTCTCTCGGTTCACTTGCAAATAAACCTTAGTGCAGTTTTCTAAGAGTGTGAAAGGAAATGAACCAGAGAGGAAGTGATGTAGAGCGCATGTAGAGCAACATGCCTGATAGCTCACTGACTCTCCTGCTGCTCATACTGGACAGATTCTTGTGAAAACTGCATTGAGTTTGAACACTAAATTAAGAATAAAACCCCCAAAACTGCGTAAATTGGTGTTGCTCCACTGTTTACTTGCGGTGAACAAGCCACTGCATGATATTGTCCAGGCGGTTTGTTCTGCTTTAGTAATTGCAGTGTGAAAGCAAACCAAACCAAATGAAGGTCCAACATTTCTCTGCATTCTCCCCCCAATCTATCCGAGTCCCCCAGACAATCCTGGTATGAATGCACCCTAAGGCCTGCCTGTGCAGGGTGCCAAAACGTATACTTATTTCAAACCTGAAAATGCAGTAAATAACAGGCAACATTGCTTCAAATATGAATGAAATGTGGCATCTGTAACACTAACTTTTTCATGTAGCAGAAACACTGATGGAGTGTATCCGATGCACAGTACAGATTATTACAAATATACCCATAACTGTGATATCCTCACAAATACTGAGTTCCCTTGCATTAATCCACCTGCCATCAAATCTACAGCATGTGCACAGAAAAGAAAGACATTAAAAAAAAAAACTTAAAAAAAACCCCAGTAAAATGCAAATGTATCCACTGGTTAGATTAGATTCTAGTAGAAATCTTGTAGTTGTAATTGTTGTGGTAGAAATCCTGCCGCAGTCGAGGATGCAGCCGCTCTCACACACCCACACACACGAACATGCACGCAACCATTTGTGTCCATTACACAGTCCTATTCATGTCCCAGAGAGAGCAGAGCAGAGCAGGCCTCACCCATCCCCAGTCTGAAAAATGTCAGCCCTCCTCTCTGCACATCTCACCCACCCTTACCGCCCTCCATGCCGATAAAGGTCATGAATAATACATATTAAGCACTGTACTGAAGGCCGAAACCGAACTGTTAAAATATTGATCTTGGCCAATCCTAATAAAGAGAAATTACTGAAAGCGATCCATCACCATAAGCCGAGTGTCTGTTACTACTCCAGGCTTAACTTGCTCAATTTCCCCCCTCTGTGTAGCGCCACATTACGGCTCAATAATAATAAAGATGATATCAGCGCTGCAATTGCCGCTGCGCGTGCTGTGAAAAGGTACTGTGTTGTCATGCAAATTAAGTGACAACAAATCCATAACACGACTAAATATATTTGGAGGATTACGTCCCGTTCATGTGTGGAAAGAAATAAATACATTCAATATTTGCCAGAGCTCGCTCGTCTCTGCTCTCCAGATTCCAAATGGTGCATGACATTTGGGTTGCGTTGTGCATGTGTGTGTTGGATGTGCACGAGTAGGAGGAGTGTTTATTTATGCTCGCAAGAAGAGAGCGAATTTGTGTGTAATTCCTCATACTGCATGACGGCTTTGTATCCAACATGCAGATGCACGACTAAGTGTGTCTTTGCTTACATGAGAGAAGGAAATTTGATTCCAAATTGTATAACATTGTCTTCTGTAAGCTGTGTCAGTTTATATATGTGTGTGTGTGATGTTTGTTGAGCATAGATACATTTAAGGCATAAGCCATGATGCTTCTGTATCCTACCCTGTGCATTTATGCGTGTGTGTGTGGGCATACGAGCATGAGAGGGAATATTTTTCAAAAGAAAAGTAGAGTTTTTTGGCTCTGATCACATCAGCCGCTCCACCTCCAACCTGAAACCCTCTCTGACATTTCACATAGCCATTAACGGCACCTAAAGGTGATCATACCATACCAACTAAACGCCACGTTCCCACACTTAATGAGTTTTTAAATATTAAAAGCAGCACACATCGCCGCCACTATTGTGAGCTCTTAATTTACTAAGCAATTAGGCGCAGGCCCTCATTTATCAGCATGTGTTCATTTGCTGAAAACCTAGTCACTTTTTATTAATCGACGCCATAGAAACAGCGAGGTGAAATTAATGTGCGCCCAGCGGAGGTCACGCCAGCCGTGCTAGCTAGTTGCAGCTCAGTGAAACAGGAGATAAATAGGAAGTGTGCTTTGGTAGTCACACCGGAGATATGTCAAGGCGCTGGTAAGGTATACGCCAGGGGAACAGCCTCGGCGGCTGGAGAGATGAGGAACGGTGGAGGAATGCTGCTCAGCTTCTGTGTGACCATCTGTGTTTTTTTTTGTTTTTTTTCCCTCCTTCTTTCTGGAAAATTAACCAAATGCCTTTAAAAGGAAAAACAATTACAGTTTTAACCTTGGTGCAACAGTGCTTTCCCTACTTCATTTTTTATCCTCCATCACACTGAAAGGAACCTACTTAGTATTCATATAGAAAATCCAGAATGAACAAGAAGAGTTGTTTAAAGCAGAATCCCAATACCTTTCTCAAACATGCATAAATATATCTGATGAAGCATGGTGCAGGTGAGAGATGGCCATAATACTAAAAACCACATTCTAAGAATGCTTATGGCCCCCTTTTATTTGTTTTTATGCCAGCAATGCAGTTATTGATGACTCCACAAGACCTCAGGAAGTCCTGTCAGGTTGGACCCGACAGATTCCAAGTCAACACCTTCTGAAGTTCTTCAAGCAGTTCTTGAATGCTTTTAATAGTTTGGCTTCTTTCTTCTAGTTGTGATGTTCAGCTCAGGTGTAGTTGTATAGCTGATAATGATTTTGTGAGACCTAGGTGAATCTTGAACCACCCAAAACTAATATATTTGCTGTGCAAGTGGAGAGAAAGTCCTCTCTCCTCTGATGGACCTTTACGAGTAACTAGACAACTTGATCCACTAGATTTAACTGAAGATTGCGTTCTGTGCAAACTTCTAGTAGGAGTTTAAGAAGTTGATCAAATCTGTTGCTTTCCTTTGACATGGTGAGGTTGAAATGCTGAATTCAGTCTCCAGTGTTTGGGTTAATAAGGTTGAGATTTTTTATGTCTGATACTTTTAGCTTTTATTGGTTCTGAGAGCAGATGAGACTCGTGGTCAGTCTATGGGTCAGAATTTGAGTTGAACCTTACTTTGGATCTGATGTCCTGTGATTGAACCTTATAAAATATAGTCTGTATATGTGCACATACACTCACCAGCAACTTTTGGGTCAGACCCTGTTTTGCCTCCACAACTGTCTTAATGTTTCATGGCATTGATTCAACAAGGTGTTGGAAACTCATAATTCATATCCATATTGACATGATAGCATCACACAGTTGCTGCACATCCATGATGAGAATCTCCCGTTCCACCACATCCTAAAGGTGAAATATTGGATTGAGCTCTGGTGACTGTGGAGACCATTGGAGTACAGCAAACATGTTGGAGATGATCTGAGCTTGTTGACATGGTGCATTATCATGGTGCAGGAAGTAGCCATCAGGGGATGCTACACTGCTCATAAAGGGATGGACATGGTCTGCAACAATACTCAAGTAGGCTCTGGTTGTTAAACCGTGCCATTGGTATTAAAGGGCCCAAAGTGTGGCAAGAAAATACCGTCCTTACCCTTACACCACCAGCAGCAACCTGAACTGTTGATAAAAGGCAGGATGGATCCATTATCTTTTACATCAAATTCTGACCCAGGGCAACATTTTTCCATCTTCTATTGTCCAGTTTTTGTGAGTCTGTGTGAATTGTATCCTTTCCTGTTCATATTTCCTGTTTTTAGCTGATAGGAGTGGCACCTGGTGTGGTCTTCTGCTGCATCTACTTTAAGTTATCGTCTCCAACCAGTCTACCCATTCTCAACATCAACAAGGCATTTCATTTCAAACAACTGCTCACTGGATATTTTCTCTTATTCAAAGCATTCTTTGTAAACCACAGGTCAACATGCAATCCCTTTCTGGCTTCTATTTTGTAAGTTTGGACCACACAGGGGAGTCTTGTCTCTCAGTGAGTCTTCGCTGCTCATGAATCATTTGCTGATTCACTAGCTCTTCTTCCTTGCACCACATCAATACCCAATGAAAAACACTGTTTCTGGTCCTGGCACCTTAGTTTGGTCCTTGACATCCATCAGATTGCTGAGACAGCCTGTGCAACCCCAGGTCACCCCTTTTGGCTCCACCCTTGTTGGGTAGCAGGCTTACTCATTGTCAGATCATTTTGTGCATTAGATTTTCCTGCAAGACTTGCTCATAGTTCATTGGAAAATTGATGAGAAATGTACAAAGGGATAGATTCGCTTTGGAGTTGATTTATAAGAATCTGGCTTCATGCTATTGTAATGCATGCTTTCAGAATTGTTTCTACCCAGGAGGGAGTGCTTATTGGATACAAAATAAAAAGTCCTACAATTCAACTGTGACTTTAGAAGCAACTCTTCTTGCTAACTCTTCTTGCTTCTAATTGCTGCATAAACTACGCAACCAGACAAAGTTCTTCTCTGAACTTCATTGGCAAGTACAATCAAGTACTTATCAATAGGTTAATGCACAGGTCAGTACAAGGTAAACTAGTTACCCACTGTCTCCATTCTCTTTGCAAAGCCACATACTGTATATGGTCTCACTTGAATACAATCAAAGCTGAGGCACTGCTAATGAGTGATGAGACACCTGCTCAGCTTCATGTTTACAGCAGCATGCTAATGTTAGCTCTACCCTGGGATAGCTATCCACTGTGATGTGCACAGGTGTTGTTTGCTGCATCACCCCCACTGTTGTGCTGTCTGTCAGGCCAACCATAGTGGGATTCCTTAATCTCGCTTGTGCCAGGGGAGTGAGCAAACATACTGAACGCCTCTGAGATAATTCCAATGCACAGAGTTTGTTTTTAAGCTCTGCTTTTTATTTTCCTTTTTTCCCCCTTTTTTCCCCTGCATGTTGCAAGACAAACAGACAAAGAAAATGTATTTCCTATTAAAAGATGAGTTTCTTATTTATGAACAATTTGAAAGAATTTGATGGTTTTGATCCTTAATATTATTACCGAACAAAGATAAGTGGACTTTTTACTGGATAGTTGCTGCATGGATTTTGGTAGAAAATGGTCAAAATGGTGACATAACTACAGCAGGATGTTAATGTCAAACATATAGATGTTTCCTGAAGGAAAGAAAAGGTTGGGGACTTGATTGTTTAGTCTATAAAATGTCACACTACCCCAAATACATGAGGATAACTGGACATCATGACAAGATTCAATTCCTTTTCCCCTGGCCCTAGAGTACAAGTGTCTTTTAGCTTCAAAGGGTAGCACCTACAATATTACCAAATGCATCCTTTTACAGTTGTCTGCAGCAAAAAGGTGAAAAGCAAGCAATCAGAGAGGCATTCAGCACCTGGGAATGCTGCTGGATCAGTGAGCCATGTTAGCAGTTGCCCCAGATTAAACTAAGAACACTGCACACATGCATGTTGCATCAACTCCATGCATCTTAATGTACAGGAGGATTGTTACTCGGATCACACTTTAACCAAAAATATTTAGCAATATTTGGACTTTTTAGGCCATTTAAACATTTCTTTTAATGTACCTAATCCCACCTTGTTCTTCTTTGTTTGCTTGCCAAAGTAAATATGTCATCGGCTGCTCGGAATCAACACAGAGCAGCATGACAGCTGGGAAAGAGAAATTAAGGCATCCTGCTGCTTCTAATTCAATAATAAGTGAAAATATGAGTATAGTCATCAAGTAAACTCCCTTCAGCACCTAAATAACCAATCAATGAAAATATAGCAACATGAGCTAAGGTTCACGCATAGTAGAAGACGATCCTTGTTGTGTGTCTGACAGACTTCAAGCTAATTCTGTGGTAGTTATCCTCATGGTGGTAAACATGTGTAATAGTGGCGTTTTCTGTTTATGGTATATTAATTTGTACAAGTTGTACATGTGTCAAGTGATAGTTTAATCTGATTCTGCTTCGTGTGATGAATTGTTTTCATAATGCTATCGATCCATCCATCTACCCCTGAGCTCCTGAAAGGATCAGGACTCGCTGATGATCAGTTTACAATGATAGAAGCAAATCCCCATGTACAGTTTGAGGAGTTTTGAGTTTATTATTTTTTTCCCTTTGTATATAAATAAAGTATTTTAATATAATTTCTTTAAATACTGACATATTTTATGAAATCCAATGACAAAACCATTTTTATTATCTTATTTTTTTATACATATGTAAATCTAAGAATAGGATGAAAGGATCATAAAAAAAAGGAGATGTAATTGTTTTGGGTTATGGAGTGGCCTAGTCAGGTAAGGCCAACTTACTCGAAACTCCAGACTTAAAACCATAAAGAATGCTTTTAATAGGTTTACAATCCTGTGACAACTGTTGTGTTGTGGATATAGTTTCACCGCAACTGATTTTAACCACTTTATTTTAACGGGGGATTTTAACATTATGGCTCGGAATGCCAAGGAATTTTATTCTATATTGGACATGTTTGGTTTAGTCCAACATGTCGAAAAATCAACGAATGCCTACGGTCGAATTTTGGATCTGATTATTTCTAAAGGTGTTGATATTTCCTCTGTTGTGGTCACTGACTTGGCCTTGTCTGACCATTTTTGTGTTTTCTTTGATTTACTGATCACTCAGAAAGTTCAATCAACCTGCTTC
>JAOXYM010000026.1:5225918-5249278 GCA_028567055.1 Leptatherina wallacei | reverse complement strand
CTTGCCTTGCCTTGCCTTGCCTTGCCTTGCCTTGCCTTGCCTTGCCTTCTGATGAAGTATTGAGAACCTGTGATGTAAAACCTATTGTAAACTGTTAACAGATATAAAGGGAAACTTTATAATTATGTTGAAGTTTTGAAGGCAAAAATTGACTGAGAATGAGAGTTCGAAACAGAAAAACCCCAGACTTAAAATGGAACACTTCAACTCTAAAATCTAAATATTTTTATGTATCACTTCGAAGACATGCCCTGAACATCCATAAGACGTTCAATATCCATCACAATGTTCTCAGCTCTACATAAGCAGGACTTTACTGTCGTCCATAACAAGTTGACTTTTGGTCTCAGTGTGATGATCTGAATGGGTTTTAATTGGGCCTTAAGGGAATGAGCCTTTTGGGTCCCCTGAGTAATGTTCAATTCTTGCACCACCCATGTAGAGGAATGTCAGGATTTTCCATGGTTTTATTAGACATCCATGTGAAGACAACTGTCACAATGGGCCACAAAACCTGACTGCACATCAACTTATAAAGACTGCATTTTGTCTCCATAAAGTACTTTCTAAGGCTTAGACTTCAGTTTTATGGTCAGCAAGTTAGTTTAGTATTTTTTTCCTCAAGGCTAGGAATCAATTTTTATAAAGCAATGGGTAGAGTAGCTGAAGGCTGGATTGGTAAAGTGTTTTTTCCTAAACATATAAAAGGCTGGGGAACTATTTTTATAAGGCAAAATGTTGGAGTTCTCTGTACTTGACACTTGAGTTGTTCAGTTTTGAAAGCAATACATCTTTAATTTCAAAAAGAAATTCTCATTTTAAGCATATTTTGTGATATTTAATTCAATATTAATTTCTCATTGTACAGAAAAAAATTCTTGTTACATGCTGCAGTTACCTTTTAATAACATAAAAAAAATTAAGAAGTAGGCTTAATTGGAAAAAAAAACTACAGCTTTGTAAGTCAGTCATGTTTATAGTTTGATAATGAATCTATCATTAATGAAAATGTCATTTTTGGGAGGATATTAACGAGCATCGGGCCGCCATCAGGAAGATATGCCAGCCAGTCTGTATGAATATCTAATTTGAGAATTTTTATAAGATTTGTGTAACACTTCTAAAAATCTATATTTTCATCTTTGGGATTGTCAAAAGTTTTCAAATCATGAGGCTCATTCAAGGAGAAGTCTTGAGTCACTGCTGTTAAAGTTCAACATGGGGTACAGGTCTTTGTAGATTCTGTCAAGAGTAAAGTAATCTGCTGATCAAGTCCACAACTAAAACCCACTGAGACACTCTCCAAACTTCAATCCTCTCATCCCATATGTTGAATATTTGTTTTAAAGAAAAACATCATTTTCATCCATGTCATCGTATTTTCTCTTTTAAAACGATGTTTTTTTTTAAGATGGATGATGATGGATGGGATGCTTCCTTCATTTGCTCAGCCGTCTTCTCTTTTTGTCAAAATTAATGGAAATAAATTGTATCACGTCTCCACAGCTGACTGTGCAGCATCTCTTTCAGATACCATAATCATTTTGTTTGTGAGTAGTTTGATGGTGTGTCTCTGTGTTGGGGCTTGTTTGCCAAGATCAGAGGCAGACACACCGGGTGTGTGAAGTATTCCCATCATGCATCTCTCCATGCCTGGGCAGCCCACGCCAACTCATCAACCCCACATTAGCACTCTCCTGCACACACACACACACACTTTTCTCCCTTCTCGGCCTGTGTGTGTGTGTATGTGTGTGTTTCTCTCTCCCTCTCTGTGATCTCTCTGTTTATGTTTGACCTTTTTGCCGTTCTGCACCAGCTAATGATGGTACAGGGATAGCAGGTGTGCTGCATTAGCCGACTTCTGCCGTGGCGGAACAAATTAGAGGTCCACCAACACCGAGGGCCGACCTTTAACCACCGATGCTCCCGTTAGTGGCCGCAAAAAACAAAAAACAAACACACCCACGGATGCCCACACAGCCTCACACAACACAGACAGACTCGAGGAAACGTTGAGCACTGCAGCAGTTCTACACACACTCTCTCCAGGCTGTCAGGTGTGTGCAATTTGAGTGAAATGACACAACCCTGCTACATAATCTTCTCACCTGGAAAAATGGGAAAAAAAAGAGGAGGGAAGAACATGGAGGCGACATAATCATACCTTTTCTCTTTTCTTTTTTTTTAACAGCTTGTCCAGGTTTACAAATACTATACTCTGCTGGTTTTGCAGAACTAGATGATGTCGCTTTGTTTTCTTTTTTTTCTTTTTCCTCCTGCAGTTTGGCTGTGCATTGTATCTAAAGAGTGAAAGAGATTGAAAGATAGTCACATAGAGGGAGAAACTGAGATTAACACACACATACACACACGCATCCTTTCCTACAATATGTTAATAATACACAAAGCTGCCCTATCTCCCCCTCACTTCCCTCCTCTCTGACTTTGCAGAGGTAAATCCAGGCAGGCGTCCCTCAGAAAAGAACTTAGAGGGAGACATGAGCATGATTTGGACCCCTGCTGCTGGGAAGGAATTGTGCGCGAGTGAGTTTGCATGAATGCTGACAGCAGTGTTTGAAGTTGCAGAATACCATGCAGGACAAGTCTGACATATATGATCTTAGCTATAATAAACCAAAGGTACTTCAAACACAAATAGGAATATCTCTGTGCTGTGAATTAAAAAGAGATAGCTTGTCTTGGTTGTTGATGCAGAGAATAACTACAGTTTCTTTTATTGGAAAATGTTGCCAATGTATGAAGGATGAATGCGCACCAAAAAAAAAAAAAAAACACAGAAGAAGTTTTGTGACAATATTCAGCTGAAAGTCTTCCAGTCTTTCTTTGGGGGATTTAAATCTAGATACCAGTCCATAAATTTGCTCTTTTAATCTACATCTACCAAATGAGAACATGAGCTCCATTTTAACCATACTGGGGAGGATTTCTCTATTAAATCCCTTCTCTATTTAGTTCCTCCTTCTACAGGCAAAATGCTGCTGCAACACAGGTAAAGTATGATCGGTCCATCAGTAAAGTCTTTATTTTTCAGTTACTTCTGCAGCTTTTTCTCCTTTCCAAACCTTTGTTCTTTTTGTGTAGAGCATACAGGGAAGGTTTTCCTTTAGATGATTCTTCCATGGAGATTATATCTGTGCAGGTGTGGCTACACCACTGTAGAGTCTGCTGAAGCTTCCTTTTTTTTTCTCTTTTTTTTTTTTTGTTAACTCAGATTTTCAAATTGTCTATAAAGCAATGTTTCTCAATCCTGGAGGACCACCGCCTTGCACCAGGATTGGGAAACACTGCTCTGAAGCAAATCTACAAGCATTAAGATAAATGAAGACTGCTGTTTTGTGATTACATTACAAGCTAAATACTGCTGTCTTATCAGCTTTTTGTTTACTTGTCAGACAAACACTAAAGCTTTAAAGACCCACTATATAACTTATGCTATTTTCTCAGTGATGCGCCCCCTATCAACGGCTAATTCAGCATCTTGGAACCTACCTGTACTGTGAGCACTCTCCAGACAGTAAAAAACTGTCTTTTCTCCGCTCTTCTCTTATTTCTTGCTCTTCTTTGGCACTCCTTAGTTTCCTCTCTTCCTCCAATAATGTATTCAAACATTTCTTTGCTGAATCCGCCGACGTGCATCCAAAACATTTTGCTTTTACAAGGTTTACATTTGCGTGCTAGCATGTAATGCATGTGCAAAGCGAAACTCAGCAGGCCGCGTCCCGGATGTAAAAGTTCTCTAGTGCGGTTTCTCAGCCGCGGGGCTGTGCTGGGCCGCGACGGCTCTAGATATGCACATAATAGATGTCACTGTGCCATCCAACGAGTCCGGAAAGCCGAGTTTTAAAATGTACCCAAAACATTACATGAGAGCATGCAAAGTTTTGCTCATAAATAACATAAATAACAGACCAATCTTAGTTTAAAAATTATTTAAAAAAATACTGCTATGAATAATGAGCAAACATATACCCACCAGACACTTAATGAAGTAACCCTGTTTGTTATTGCATTTTAACACAAATATCTGGTCAGCCTATTACATGGCAGCAGCTCAATACATTTGGACATGTATACTTCCACCACCTCGGTGTTACTGCCAAAAAAGCCTAATCACAAGTTTTGAACTGAGGATATAGGGTTAGCAGCAACCTCTGACCAGATTATCTAAGAGCACGGGAATAAAAATGAGGTTCCAGCAGGTCAGAGATATACTGCGTGTAGGGTCCTAAAAGTTAAAAAATAACATTTTAAAATGAACTTTAAATTTTACTGGCTACACATGAAAAGAAGGCAAAACTGGAGTAATATCTGACCTTTCCATTAAAAGTCATGCTCTAGCACTCTGCACAGTCCAAAGGCGATCCATGCTGATTTGTTAAAAGAAGTAAACAGGCAAGATGGTATGCTAAACATCATCTCTAATTCCATTAAGAGATTCTGTTAATGCAAGAATCAAAGCGGTTCTGAAGGAAAAAGAGGGTCCAACCTGGTTTTAGCATTGTAGATCTGATAAAAAGGCCAAGGAGTCTATATTTACCACCAACTTTGGGTATAATAATCAATCAAATTTGTAAAACCAAATAATTTATCCAATGATTTATAAAACCAGTGGAAATACTTGTCTTTGTGTGAGTATCACACAGATCCTGGTTAATGTTTTCCCTTTTTTAACAGCAAAATATATGCAGCTACAGTCAAATACGGCAAGAGAATTCTCTCGACTGGATGAAATAAGCATTTTAACAACACACAAAATCAAACATGGGAAAATTACTAGTGATGAGCGAGGGAAGGCCTCCAGCCCACAAACGGTACAATCAAGCAAGATCTTAAGCTACCAATTGTAGCCTTCAAGAAGCCCTGAGGGATGGAAAATTAAACACACACTTGATGGGAGAGAAATTGCCCCTGCTTGCAGTGTCACAACCTTTCCAAATGAGCACCTTGAGCTGAGGGACAAAAAGAGAAACCTTTAAAGAAACTGGAAATCTGTTTTCCTATTTCCCTCCCTGTCGGCCTGTGGCCAAAGTGCTATTCTGTTGTCTGTCATCTGGCTTGCTCTATTACAGTCATTACGGCAATCGGCCCCTGTGGTTAATGTGTTTGTTCGTGTACACAAGACAGCTTGCACTTGAATGGCACCCAATCTGCATGTGGCGGGATTGCCTCCAGTTTGGAGGGAAATGGGAACCGGCCTTCTTGCTCTTAATCAGACATCTTTGATTGATCTGTCCCTCTGCTGCTTCCACATTTGCACTTCTGCTGACTGACACGCAAAGTAACAGCTCTCCGACCTGGCCATCCTCCTGTAATAGCTATAAAGATGTGTTCAGTCGTCGCGGCGAGCGCCGAGGACAAGTGGAATCTCGACAGGCCGACTTTTGGCCTTAATGGGCAAACACGCTTTTGGACTGACACGTTTCGCCTCTGCTTTGAGAGCCGCTCTGAATCGCAGGACGCTCGGAGATGAAAGGCAAACAGCAAAGACATGCTTGAGGGGAGTCTTTCGCTACTGCTGCTTCTCACTGCTTCAATCTAAGGTTCAAATGGGAAATCTAAGAGCGGAGGGGGGGGGTATGCCTCTGTGGGGAGTTCTCAATGAATGTGTGCGAGAATCATCCGCCCAAGGCTTCCTCGTCTCCCTATGTATGTCTCTTCCAAGCAGACGTAAGAAACTGCCCACACTGTAAGAGGAGCAGTGTGTGTTTTCACAGGGAATCCAGTCCCATAGGACTCCAGGGTTTTCCAGGCAGGCAAGTGGGCTTTCCACATATTTGGTGTGTCTGTGTGTGCGCTCATGCATTGGGGGATATTTTTCATCCACGCAGGCTTCAGGAAGCGGTGGTCTGGCTGGGGATCAGCGGCGCGTCTGAGGAGACACCTCTATGGGAGCAGTGTTTAGCCGCTGAAACAAGCCTCGCATACACATCGTTTCAGTTGCCACTTCACGTATGTACACATTCAAATGCACACGCAAATATAGTAACGGACATGTGCACACACCTCCTCATTACATGCATGCCCGTCACAAACCGTATTTCACGTTACAGCGCCTCAAATCCAGTCGGAATCTCTCCAGAGGAAGAAAAATATCTGATCTGGGCATAGGTTACGATGTGGGCCTCTATATGCTACCAGCCGGAGGGAGAGAGTCCCCCCCCCCCCTGTTAGATGACTAAACTAACCTAATTGCTGCTAAAACAAATATTTGACTGTGTTTTTTCTAGCAGCGAAGTGATATAGAGCAAGAAGCTGTAAAGGCTTAAGAAGCAAAACAGATTTTGTAGCAGCTCCTAGCTCCAGCTCCTTCAAACATTACTTTAATTAACCATTTAGGGCATTAGCTCAGTTGCTTCACTTTTGGTGCTTCTTTACAGAGCACACAGCTGCATTTCAATCCAGCAAGGCCAAGAGATGCTTCCAATAAATCAGCTCCACGCTGGCATAAATTATGAAGGATGACATGATTGCCAAGTAAAATACAAAGATTCCGAGAAAATATTGATGAAATACAGGAGCCCTGTGTGTGCAACATGCCCTCAGTGTCATGGCATCTGTAAATTCAGACTGAGCTTGTGGAGGCCTCACTATCATTCCATCTATTAAATAATTGGAAACAGACCAGGAACCTAACTGGCCATAAAAAGGAACAATGAATATCAGTGGTTTATAAGATCGTTAAGAGAATCAGGGGTGTCCCTTTGGATGTCCAAATTTGTCCAGACTTTGAACTGATACTGCTTATAGACCTCCAAAAACATCAACATGAGGTAAAATTGCATGTACTCGGGTAAGAAGTTAAACTAAAATTCTTCATGAAATCATTAAGCATTGCTAAGAGAACCATGTCTTGCTAGCAGTAAATTCAGTGCTGGGTTGTTTGAAAAACTTGTGAGCCACTTTATTAGCTACACATTAGTAGTATTGGGTTGAACCCCTGTATCCTTCAGAAGTGCCTTAATTCATGGTGGCATAGACTGAACAAGATGCTGGAAACATCCCTCAGAGATTTTGCTCCATATTGACATGATAGCATCACTCAGTTGCTGCACATCCATGATGAGTCTCCCATTGCACGCCATCCTGAAGGTGCTCTGATAAATTAAGATCTGGTGACTGTGGACGTTATTGGAGTCACATTCAAGAAACCAGTTTGAGCTTTGTGACACGGTGCATCATCCTGCTGGAAGTAGCCTTCAGAAAAGGCTCTACAGCATAAAGGGATGGACATGGTCAGCAACAATACTCAGGAAGGCTGTGGTGTTTAAATAATGCTCATTTGGTACTAAGGTGTGCAAAATGTGGCAAGAAAATATCCCCCACACTAGTACATAATTAGCACCAGCATGAACCGTTGATACAAAGCAGGCTGGATTCATCCTTTCATACATCAAATGTGTGCCTAACATCTGAATGTTGCGGCTGAAATGGAGACTCATCAGACCAGGCAACGTTTTTCCTTATTCTATTGTCCAATTTAGGTGAGTCTGTGGGAATTGTAGCCTCTGTTTCTTGTTCAATTCAATTCAATTTTATTTATAAAGCGCTTTTTATACCGAAGCAACACAAAGTGATTTACATGGTAAAAACAATTTAAACAAAATAATTTAAAACCTTCATACACCAGTAACAAAACTTTCTTACCTGACGCAACCTGGTGTGGTCATGGTTGTAACCAGTGGTTATTTAAATTAATGTTGTCTTTCTATTATCTCCAGCCAGTCTGTACATTCTCCTCTGACATCAACAAAGCTTTTTAATTCAGAGAACTGATGTTCACTGGATATTTTCTCTTCTTGGAACATTCTCCGTAAAGCCTGGTGATACTTGTGTGCAAAAATCCCAATAGAAGTTTAAATTATCTTATAACTTTTTCACTAAATACGTTGGAAATTGTTCTCTGTGTGATTGTTTGCATGTCTGGTAGCACAAAAACCACCTTACAAAATTAAATTTGAGGGACAACTTCTTACAATTTTTTTTATGTTTTGCTGAGTTGAGAAGTTTTGGAGCAATATGTATTCCTCAGTTGGTGTCTTGTTTATTCTAGCAAGATAAACCATATTCTGCAGTTTTACACAAGCACGCCTTGTAGAATGTTGTTAAAATAAAGATAGACACAAACGAACTGACAGTCACATGTTAAAAGTGCAAGCTGCAGGAGTTTAAAACCCATTTAAATTGCTTTCTCTCCATGTCCTCTGATATTGATATCACGTTTGACATTAATAAAACTGTACAGAATGCAGCTGCAGCAGCACATGCATTCACTTAAAATGTTCAATGCATTCTCTGCGAAATTATCCTCACGCCTGGCAAATGCTTTGAAATTAAAAGCTATGATTTGTTTGCGGTGCAATGCATCACACCTGATTGTGTGTTTGCTCATGTGTGTTGAAGACGCAGCTAATGAGGCATTACAGGCGAGGGGAACCCAATCGATTGTGTGCTGTCGCTGGACAATGCTGATCAATTCCACTATATTGACTGCATTTCCCCCTCATTAGCTTCCATGAGGTGTGTGCGTATGTGTAGCGTGGGAGGTGATGTGTGTTTTGGGTAAACACACTCAGGTGGCAATGCAGGCTTGTGCCATGTTTCTGCTGTGCTATGTAGGCTGCTAGCAGGCATGGGGGCACTGATTACTCTTATTAACACGGAGGGTGTCAGGCACCGGTCCAAATGGCACCGCGGTGACTGCTCGCACACACACACACATACACACATGAACAGTCTGTTTGAGTTAAGAGCCTGAGCCAAGAGTCCCAGCTGAACCCCGCCGTCAGCCCCGAAGTGTTGCCATGAGCTCAGGAGGAGATCTTTGTAGCGAGCTGTCAGAGTTTGAACGACTAATATGTTGCCTCGTCACGGTCGAAACAGTTGTCTCCGATGCCATTCCAAAAAAAAGCTGAAAAAGCACCTGCTTTTTGCCAAGTCCCATCCGGCATATTTCAGTTGGAGAAGCTATAAAGACGATGCTTTCTCGTTTTTAATTTCGTGGTTTCGGCTGGCCTTTTATCCCTTCTTTTTCCAGTCTCCCTCAATCCCCACCTGCAACTGACCATTTGAAAAATAAACACACAAAGCAATTTAGAGGCTTTCTGACCCGATGCCAACTTTCCCAGAATGTTTTCCACTCCACCACTTCAGCAGGACGTTCTGTTTATTGTGGCGTTTAATCATCCTCTTATCAGGAGGATTATAGAATGGGTAAATGTATTCTTTATGGTCTTCAGATTAATATGTGTGGTATAATTATTAACACTTGTAACAACAACATGTGTTCTGTTCATTCTTCTGAGTGACCTTCAATGCATATTATATAAATTACTTGACTGCAACTTTTCCTTGTATTCTTTGCTTTTGTCCAGTTCTGAGGTCTTTACATTGGCTGCCTGTCCGTCAGAGGATAGACTTTAAAGTTCTGTTGCTGGTCTATAAAGTTCTGAATGGTTTAGAACCAAAATACATCAGTGACCTCTTGACCCAGTATGAACCTACTAGACCCTCAGGTCATCTTGATCAGGTCTTTTATTGGTTCCCAGAGTCAGAACTAGACATGGAGAAGGTGCATCCAGCTTCTATGCTCCACATGTCTGGAACAAACAATGCACCACGTCACAAAGCTCAGATCATATCCAAAGAGTTGACTGTACTCCAATGGTCTCTACAGTCACCACATCTCTTGCAGCACCTTTGGGATGTGGTGGAACAGGAGATTCTCATCATTTTTTGTTGTTGTTTATTTGTTTGCTGTTTCACTTGTTTGAGTTAGTTACAATAAAAACTGAAGTGCAATTCTTCCACAAGGATGCATGCAGATCCTGTTGGAGTAGTCACAGTCATCCCATCAGACTGTATTGACCTGCACAGAACTGGTTCGGTTCTCATACTGTGTCCTGTTATTCTTTTAACCTTTCAGACTAATGAAAATCCAGAAGGGGTTCAAGGTTGAAGTCTTACTTAATAGTATTTTAGAGCTTTGCCATTTCCTGGAACATTATTAGAAATCTACCTGCTCTCGGGGGTGCAGTACTAATTTTACCGCCAATTTAACTCTTGTCACCAGAGCTGATTTTCTAGTGACATACCAGAATAACTACTTAAAGAGGTTTTTGGTGTAGATTCTCAACTGTCCATGTCACTGTAATCCTATATTTGAACAGATCTTTCACCAATTTTTATTAAGTGTAACTATTTCATCCCGACTTACTTAAATGTTCTTTGATATGGATTGTTTTGAGAAAACGTTCTCCTCACAAAATGATTCTTCAGAGGGGAGCAGCTGAAAATGATGCTTGTCCTCTTTTACCAAAGAGCAAGTCAGGGATAACCGATCAGAAGAAGGGAAGACAATGTAAAGATGCTTATCGGGGCGTCCTCCATCTTGGCTCCACAGTGTCTGCATCAGAAGGGCCCCGCTCCCTGACTGTAAGATGATTGGCTTCCACAGAACTTATTAAACATAATTGCAAACTAATTAGTACAGCGATGGCTTGGCACCTCCGTCTAGTGCCAGACACTCAATGTGGGTTTACAACATGCATTTAAATTTTACACTAATTACCAGTCCCTGATTAATTCATGACTGGGGAGTGCTTTATAATAGTTATTAATAGGGCTGTATAGATTAGATTAGGAATTGATTTCAAATATAAAAACCTGGCATTACATGCATGGGGAAAGCCATGTGTTGCAGAGCGACCTGTACACGCTGATGTATGTGTTGTGTCACAATGCATTGGCAAAGCACTTTGATTTAACAATCAGGTTTGCTTTTGTGCAGCAGCAATTTGTATGAAATCACTTGATCTAATGAGGGTTCGCTTCAACCTGCTCGTCTAATGAGCGTTTGGATCTGATGCCGAATCAACTGACTGCACCCCGCGTAACGTCGCTAATAATGCAATGAAAGATTTAAAAAGCAATCTTCACAGCCCAGCCCACGCTGGACCTCGTAATTACAATGAGGGCGAGTTCAAAACAGATTTTATCCAACATATCGTCTTGTCATCATCATTCTGGGGGGTGGGTCATTGGCCTGAATAACCAAAAGACCCTGCTGGATGGTGACCTGCAAGGTTCTCCATCTCGCTCTTGAGGGATTAATCCTGGCCCACACTCCTCGTCCTTCTCTCCAATAGCTAATGGTCACAGCATGGACCTCACAATGCCTCCCTAATTTCCACTAATTGAATGGTCGTTAGCTGCCACGGGCCTTGGCACTAAAGCATGTGTGGGTGTGTGCTTGCAAGTATATGGATATGCATGTTTGCGTTTTCATCTAACTACACGTTTTCCTGCACATGTATTTGTTCTGCATCAAATGGCCTGGCACCGTTCGGGTGGTGGGATGGAAGGGTGGGGGGGAGGGGTGAAGGGCACCGGTGGCACTGCGAGATCATTAATTCGCCCTGCCTCTCTGCATGGCTTATTTTGATGTTTTTGTAATGAGCGCCTGCTAGGGAGGGTAAACAGCGAGACTCGTCGCGGCCCCTTTGATGTCAAATGATGTGAGAGGCGATGAGGGTGGAAAAGACATGGAGGAGCAAGTCTGAGGAAAGAGTGGATGCTGAGAGGCCCGCGAGGAGCGGCAGAGATGAGGAGAAATTGCTCCTGGGTCGAGTGGCTGCCGGTGATATCCTGTCACACAAACTGGAAGGTGTGAAGAAACTAAGTCGGGTGTATATGTGCCTCATGTGCTTTTTGGTTTCATCCCACTTCAAAACTATAGGATGATTGAAATGTCTTAAATCCCTTTACTTGGCATAAACAGAGATTCAGTATTGCATTTTCATGAAAATAGTCTGACACTGTCACACACCAGAGATTGGATGATGTAAAAGCAGCAAGTCTGCTTTTAAAAAAAGAATCGAAGCAACTCCTTTTGGGTTTGTAGAGGCACCTGAGCCCTGGCTGGAGTAAATGCATCCTTATAATTCAGTTAGGAGAAGTCCACACCAATTGAAATGACTATATCTGTCTTCCCCCCCTTAAATATAACTTACAGGGGAATCTTCACAGAGGGGAAACAACTCATTTGAGCATTTTTACATTGGAATAAAGGTCAGGCTCATTTGTTTCCTTTAATAAACCACTTAAGTTGATGCAGTTTTGACACCTTGATAATCACTTCGAGGTCATGTTCATTCAGTGCAATGCCAGACCTTCCCATAGGTTATATAGGTAGCTACCGGGGATGCCATCGACTGAGTGGTAACACCATAGCAGGACATATTTATCCTTACAAGTGTTCAAAATAAAGAGTTTAAACTCAGTGTCAAACGATGAACAGATGGAGACGGAAAGCGAACTCAAGATGAAGGTCACTATCTTACCTTTTATATCACCTTTTCTCTTCCCTTGTCACTATCCCACTGTGAGAGTATAAGAACAAAAGTGAGCTAAATTAGCTGCTAAAGTAGATTTTTAGCTAAATACTTTGTATGATTTTCTCTTGATTTAAGGGGGGATTTGTGTGCAAACCAGGGTGTTGTGTTCCGATTGATCGTGAGCCAAAGTGGATTAAAATTCTGCTTGTCCTGCAGAGTCATTTGACGTAGGATTGAATGTCGGTCAAACGCTTTCACATTGGACTCAAAAGCCAGACGATGCTCTTTTTTTTTTTTTTACCTGTGCTGAAAGATACTTTAGAGCATTCCTGTAGCTACATTGATCAGTTAGCGGGTACAGAGCTATGATGTACACAGTTCATTGAAAGTTCTTGGTTAAACTGCAACATGCACGAGGTAAGGAGTAATAGTTTCTGAAGGTGGGAGAGATCTTTCTGCCCCAGAGTATTATATAGACTGAGTTTAATTTAGGTTTAGAGTATATTAGTGGGTTAATTGGGCTCTTGATGTAAGGGTGTGAAGATTCTTTAAATTGCTCACCTCCCACTGAAGTATATTGTCCTCCTTTTCTCTGCCATCTTGATGCCTTTCTTTGTCCACTTTTATATTTTTTTACCATTTGTCTCCCACCAACCACAATCAGACTACTCCTCCGCTGTTTACCACTGTGGAGCTGAGGACCCCGCCGAGGGTGACATCTTGACAGTTTTCTGTTGTGCTGCAAATAAAAGGACCTTTTTGAATGATGAGCTGTTATTATGTAAATGGCTTCTGACTGATACTGTCTCAGCACGGCAGAGTCCCGTACTCCGGTTGACACTGGCGGAGGCTGCTGCAGAGATAGTGATCATTTTCATGATTGCAGGAAGCCTGGGGAGGGGCAAAGAGGGGAGAAGTGACCGGGGTTACATTGGATGAGTAGGTCTGTTTATTGCATGGTAAATGACCTCAATATGGAAAACATAGCTTGCTTCTTCGCTTTTGTTACAGTGTGACTTTGGAGAGTGCATCCAAGAGAAGCTTGTGTTCAAGGTTAAGAAGTTGCTGGTTGTTGGTTTCATGGGAATTGCATGCAAACATTGGCCTTTTTGGCTACTTATTGGTCTTTTTGTCTGTGATAAACTTGCCACAATCCTCGCAATCAGTTTAGATTCAGGCATTATTACTGCCTGATCAATATGATGGATTTACAGACATTCAGAAACATCATCATTCATTCATTCAGGATCTGAAACCAGGGTTGTGTTTCTCAGATGGGCAACCACTGCTTCAGCTTTACCTCTATGGATTGGAGACAATTTTGCAGTTCAGCTAAAAGTGTGACTTCCTCAAGTAGCACTCTTTAGTTTAGTTTGTTCTTTCCTCATTCCTGAAAACAGTTTTAGATTTAATTTTCAATAAATAAAATCCTCGGTGCTCCACAGCGAAGGTCTAGTGCGCTTGGATGTGCACGCATCAAAGTGCAATCTCTTCTTGTATATGAGCTTATTGTTTGTGTGTGTAGGCCTGTGTGGTTGCAGTGACTCACTCTTCCTACCATCCTGACCTCTGCGCTGCCCACACACACAAACAGAGAGAGAGAAGTCAGGCGCAAGCTTTGTGCTTTCTCATCAGCCGACCTCTGACCCCTGCCAGCAGCCTCTCCGACGTGAAGCCGAGCCACATTAACCCGGCCCTTCTCTGTTTCCAAGTGCAATCATCCGTCTGCATAACAACCGTGGCCGGCGAATCCGTCGCACAGCCGCTGCCCGCCATCATGCAGGGTGAATGTGTAATAATACATGCGTGCTCACACGGCAAATAGGCGCCTCACCGCTGTACTGCACACCTTTGCAGGGAGATCAGAAGAAAAGAAGAGGAAGGTGATGAGAATGAGGAGGAGGAGTGGGGGTGGTGGGGTTGAATTTAAAAAAGAAGGAAAGGAGGGAGTGAAAGAAAGAGGTGTTGTAGATGAGGTGGGTTCATATTCCTCACTTCATTGGGTCTCATTATTCCCCAGCATGGGGGTTGTGAGCATGTCCATGTATGATTCATCCAGAAGCACCTCAGCATGGCTCAGGAAAATTACTCTGAGAGCTACATACATCCACAGTGTACAAAATGTTAATAATATTTGCTCTCTCCAAGAAATGGACTGACCAGGTGGTTTCAGATTGAATTTGTCTGTCAATATATTCATCTGTACGTAGCTGTGACTAAAACTCCACACCTAGTTTCCTGTTAGCAAAATATTCAAATTCGGTAACGACTTACACACTCTGCAGTCACTCTATTACATACACCTGTTGAATTCCTTGTTAACAAAATAGCTAATGAGCCAATCACGTGGCAGCAGCTCAGTACATTTAGGAATGTAGACATGGACAAGATGACTTGCTGAAGTTTACCCTGAGGATCAGAATGAAGAAGAAAGGGGATTTAAGTGACTTAGAACGAAGCATGGTTGTTGGTCTGATTATTTCAGAAACTGATTTTCACACACAACCATCTCTAGGGTTTAGAGAATGGTCTGAAAAAGAGGAAATATCCAGTGAGCAGCAGTTGTCTGGACAGTCAGTTGTAGGAGAATGGGCCGAATGGTTTGAGATGATAGATGCAGGTTGAGATGCAGAATACCATCTTTGAACACACAAGACGTCCAACCTTGAAGCAGATGGGCTACAGTGGCGGCAGACCACACTTCCTGTCAGCTAAGAACAGAAACCTGAGGCTTCAGTTTCGGGGTGACAACTGAAAAAGCCCTATCCCCTTTCTATGTCACCTGGACTTCGGGACAACAAAGAGGAACTGATCAGCAGATCACAGCGATCTAGAAGGAACATGAGGACTTAAAAGATCAAACATACTTTTATGTCTCTTGGTTTACCGCAACAGTTATTGAAGATCTCTGAGATCCCACAGACAACTATGTCAAGTTTGTCTCTATGTCATTATTTGTTGCTGTCATTCATTTGTGAATAAAGGTGGCATCTGAATAAGCTCAACCCTGATAAATGTTGCAATGTTAAAGTGGATTTTCAACTGACACCTCAGGTATTATGAACACTCCCAATGGTTTTACTGCGGGTCAAACTTTCCCTTCTTATAGTGTTTCATTTCATCTCCAAACCCTCTGAAATAAAGCAGCATAACAGTTTAATGTTTCTGAATTGTCTTGATAACCATTGAAATTATTAAAACTAGGCTTTCAGGATCTTTGTTGATTGCCTTGTTGCCTTAGGAATCATACTAACCTCGATTTTCTTCATCATTGTGTGAAAAAAACTTAAAAGACGCCAGAGAAAGCAGATTTGGAGGAGCTGCTGATTGCGTTTTAGGAAATATACCATCAAATCTACATTTGTATTGAGGACAGAAGGCCTATGTTTCTGCCCCCTTGAGGAATTCTGTGGGGGTTGTTAAGGGAATACTTACAAAGTTGCTTTTGTAGGCCATCAGTCCCTGTGTTACCAAAGCTAAAACTCGTGCTTATATGCTAAGTATTCAAGGAATCTGGAGAAGCCTCTCTTTCAAGAAGTTTACCAATTATCAAGTGGCATTAAAAAGAAAATCAGACTATTAACTTTATTTTAACTTCTCTGGGGTTAGAGGCATCTATGGACCATCGTGCAAAGCTCATTCCTACTTCCATGATGGCAACATAAATGCAGAAATGTTCACTGCGGTTTCTGAGCAACACGCTGCCTTCATGACAACATCTGTTCCAGGAACATCCATGTATGTTTCAAGAAGACAATCTCAAACCTAATTCTGCACACATTACAAAGACACGGCTGAGGGGGGACTGGGGGTGCAGGTATAGTTGACCGGCTTGCCTGCAGTCCGAACCATCCCTAATGTAGAATGTGTGGAGAAGTCCACACTGTTGCACTCGTTCAGACATGTTTGCAGAAACGATAACACCTAAAACTCTCCATCACTTGGTATCCTGAGTATTGTGTTCATATTTCTGTCTTGAAATAAATAAAGGCCAAATTGCATGTAAATAATCAGTTGGTTTTCATTTGTTTTAAATAGGATTTTCACTACTGTCCCAACGTTTTCTGATTGTAAAATTCTTAACATTTAAAGAGGCATAATATGAGTTTCTTTATTATTTAAGTTGTTTTTTTTTCCTTCTGAAAGCTCATCTATAGATGGTTAATTAGAAATAGGATCATAGTTCAGTGACACAGATTAATCTTTATACAGAAATCTTTGTAAAACACTACTTTTGCCTAATCAGGTGAGTAAAAAGAATAAGGAATAGAGCATGATTTTTACAGGTGGGCGACAGAAACATTGCAAATTGCTTCAAAGACCTGTTTAGACAAAGTTAACACAATCACCTCGATTTATCTGGAACGTATGACTGTAACTGTTGATTAATGTAATAACACTTGGAGATTGCATTATACAGCATGTCATATTTGATGTGTGTGTGCACACATAACATGCAACATCTGATGAAAAAAAAAAAGAGGAGCGATTCATCATGGCAACAAACAACTCTGTATGGTCACTCCTCCTCTTCAATCCCACACAATCACAACACACTCACCTGCTCATCCTCCTCCACTCAACAACTACACACCAGTCGACTTAAATACTCTACTACAAACACACACACACACGCGCACACTCCCCAAGCCAGACCAGTATTTATGAAGCTGCCCGCCTGCCTATCTCTTCCCCAGCCCAGCCGAATGATTTTCTTTGAGTGCTGTAACTATCATGTCACACCATGTTGTCATTATAGTGATTGCCGACGGCCCTGATAACCTCCCCGCGGTGATTTGTACCATTGAGGAGTAGTTTCATTTTTCTCTCTTTTCTCTCTGTACTCTCCTCTCATCTTGATTGCAGCAGCTCCCATCAGCACCCTTGCCTTGTTTGTAGTTTCGCTGAAAGAGATCTCTCCTCCGTGTGCAACATTTCATCTGCCAGCTGAGGGGAGACGCAACTCCATCATACTCCTCTGCTCCCTCCCTAACCCATCTCCTTTTCACTCCCTCCCTAAAACTCCTGTACCTCAAAATCCCTCTTTCTTTGAGTCCTCCCCCCCCCCCCCTTTTCTTTGCATCAACCATCCCTGGCATGATACGGTTTACCATCAGAACTGTTTACCGTCCGCTTTTGATAGAGGGATCAGCTTTCCCCTCCCTTTTCTCTCCCTCTTTTTCTTTGTTTTCTCCCTCCTTTATTTCAGCCTCTCACCCCCCCCCTGCTCCCTCTCTCTCTTTCTCTCTCTCTCACGTAAGTTGTCATTTGTTGCCCATTGTCTCGGTGGTATTTAGTGGCGGGGAGATTAGGCAGCTGTGAATGGACTGCAGCTGTCTGTGCTGGATTAGCGGAGTTTAATCAAAGTATTTTCTAATGCGCCTCGTAATGATGATCCATAGGGACGGAGGCTCTTTAACAGATAATGATAGCTAGCCTGGCTGCTGGAGATGACTCGCTTGGAAGCACCACATTCACCGTCTTATTTTTCCTTTATATGAGGCCGGCTTTGCTATAAGATTGTTCTAGTTGGCCGAAATAGCAGCCTCCCAGTATTGAAGGGGAGTTAGTTTAGATGCAGCCAATTCAAATATTTTCTAGTTTACTTGTGAATTTATGGTTAAATGTCACATTTGATACTATGACAGGTTTTTTTTTTTCTCCATGTGAGTGTGATAACGGAGGAAACAGGTGTTGATTGGCCCCTTTCAGTTACATCTCTGGTGTTAATGATATGCCTCCTTCACTTGATACAACCACATCATTGTTTGTTCGTTGGTTTTTGTCTGGACATGGCTGTTCTCAGTGATTATGTGCAGTATTGTTAAAGGCGAATCAGTCTGCAGACCTGGAAACCAGCAAACAATGTTGAATTCAAAGTGGTTAAAAGTGTCTACCTTATATGGCCACAATTTGTTGTTCCTTTAGTAACCACCCTTGGTCCCACTTGCTGTTTGAGTAGTTTGTACGGTGGCCTTCGAGGTGCAAAACTCAACAACATTGAATGAAATGCAAATGAAAATAAACTGTGTGCAAAAAAAGGTGAGCACATTTTTGTTTGGTCCATTGTTTATTCCCTTGGATAATACCAATTATTGTTGTGTTTATACATAACAGGAAAGCTTGCTTAGATTTACAGAGCGGTCTAACTTGTAAGGATCATGCATTTGTGGAATATGTAACTCATGTAAATGTGTGGGTAGGGGCCCAAAAATAATGGTTAAAATTTGCTGCAATATTCTCCTGTTCACTCTTGTTTTTAGATTTAGGTTCTGACAGGTGTGCGCCAGTCACAGACTGATGAATGCCCCCTAATTGATGGACAGATATATTGGAATAAGATTCTGGAGCCAAAGGCGATCCCATATCTCCAGGATCTGTGACATAATGCCATCCTCTCCCCATAGAGCTATGATCATCGTAGAGTAACTTGGGTATAGGCTGGAATGATCTGCTGTGAGTCTACATCTCAACTCAATTGAACTCATGTGGAATCAGCTGTATGTGCTGGAGTGAACAACAAAACCACACAATTTTAGGTTTAACACTTCCTGGTTGAGGAATGGGATGTCATCCCAAAGCTTAGTGATATCAGACTGGTGAGCAGGATGAGTAGGAGGTGCCATTCTGTTGCAGCCGTGTATGAATCTAAACAGTAAAAATGGCAATATGTGATTTTTTTTTCTTTTAACTGAGGGAGAGTACAATCATCCAACCAACCGAACTCAAAATGAAAATAAACATCAACGGCTTTTATTATTCATTTTCAACACTTTTTGAGAAAACAACAAAAAACACATACATTTTTTATAAAACAGAAACAAAACAACAGAAATGGCTCATGAAACAAAAACCAAAGAAAACGAAGCAAACAGAAAAACACAAGGTTTCCTGAGCTCAACTTTCTGCGAAACTCAACAAAAGGAAAATAAACATCAGTTAAGAAATAAACAAAATCTTAACAGACGTCAGCAATTACAAAAATGAAGTTCAAACGATGAAATAAAACATGAAACTTAAAAAAATTTCAAAACCAAAACATTTAGAACAGAAAACAGACAGCAAAAATGCACTGAAAAGGTCCTTACATATCTGGAATATATAGTGAGTGTCTGAGGACTGTTGAATTTTGCAACAGTGTTGTATGGCCTGTGGGAAGTTGCAGGTTTAGTGCCCCTAGTGGCCAAAAGTTATACGGTATCCCTTTAACTTTAAACAAGCGTTTTTCAAGCAACGCTACATACCTTTCTAACCTTAAAATTCTGTGCTTATATTTTGATGGTACACTGACATTCATTATGTACATGCCCTGCAGCGTCCCAGGCCTCAAGGCCCACACTTCACGTCTTCTTTTTCAAGCCGTGACAGCAGTGTTTTGCTTTATGGCACAGCATCGCACTGCACCAACTGGCTATCAACACACTGGCCATTTTGAAAATGCACCATGGCTGATTCAGTAAAGATACGCAGGAGGATGCTATTGGAGGAAAATAATAAGAAAAAAAAAGTGACCAAAGAAGAAATAAAGTAAAAGTCAACATCAAACTGACTTTTACTTGCTGGAGTAGGCTCAGACTAGGCAGGGATTGACGACAGCCCCCCCAATGACCCTGCATTGGGATAAGTGAGTATAAACAATGGATGGATGGGTAGCTTCTAAATCACTCTGGTTAACATGTTTTAATGAGTTCTTGTCAGAAGGAGGAAAAGTCCCTAAAGCCTTATGAGAAAGTCAGAAAGCGTGATGCTGACACTGAAACCAAGCAATGGGCCTTTGGAAGTGGTGCAAATTTAAGAAATGTAAGCACATTATCAGAGTGAAGGAGGAAGGAAGCATTCAGAACGGCAATTCTGCTGTTTATTTCCTATTTATAAGAAAGTAGGTAGAGTTTTCCTTTCAAAATTTGACATATTTCACCATCTACCTACAACTACAATATACCGTATCTTTGATTCAGCAACTAAGGTAAAGTTGTAGTTGTATTAATGCACTTTTCTGATGAGATGCTGCTAGACCAGACTCTGGTGCGGAGTGCAAAATAAATTATAGAAAATGAAAGCTCTTTTTGGGGAAGATGATAACTTTTTGAGATTAGTGGTGCCAAATATGTTTATGTTTACCAAAGAAGTGTTCAGGAAAACATGGTAAAATATCAAAAGTGTGCAACTTAGACTCATTTAATGTCCAACTTTCTTTTAAAATAAAGCCTAGCTTCATAAAGCTTGTTAAACAATATGTTCTGTCCTGAGATGCTCTGTTAAAAGGAAAAAAAAAACAACACAACCACAGTAAAGTCCAAAACCCTGTCTTGCTTGTATTTCATGAAAACGGCTCATACGGTCTAATGTTTTGTACTTGGTGGAGTTGTGACATAAAGGGAACCTGCACAGTGTGATGGCCAGCAGACCAGCTTGGCTCATGTTGGCGTACAGCACAACATGTCATCTGGAAGATTACAGCTCTGCCTTTGGATGAATAGTTCTGAAACGCCACTTTACTCACCCAACTTCAGGCTCTCGCACAGTTACATCCACCGCTATTAATAGACTCACATTCCTTGTCAAGGACACACTTCAAGGAGTTGTTCAACCTTCACTGGCAAACACTCAGGAAGCTTGTGAGCATCAGACAGAAATATTTTGAACTGAAGTTTGCAGCATACGTCAGGGTGTGGTTTTGGTTGAGCTCCTTTCAGACATGCAATGATTTTCTATTAAGCTGGTAGAAACTAAATGTGTCTGTAAGACCCCATCTCGCGATGACGCATGAAACAATCATGAAAGTATCATTGATTTGCCTAAACAGACATGATTCCTTGTGTCTCCCCATGCTGTTGGACACCAAAACAACCTCACAAATGAAATACTGCATCACATTTAAGAAATGAGAAAGTTTTAGGAACCATGTTTGAGCTCCTAACTTGAAATTACTGGTGTGTTCATACAACTTTACCTTTAAATAAAGAACTTTTTCAACCCTTACATACCGTTCGGTCAAATTTGACCCATTTTGACCTTTGACAGCAGTAAAATTACCCTAAATATAATTTTTTTGGCCTGAAATTTGATGACTTTTCCTAAAGTGACCCAAAAAACATTGAAATTATTTTTTTAATTGATTTTTATTTTCTTCTTGATACTGGAAATTTTTGGACACTGACGCTGTTCCGGATCAAATTTGACCCCTATCTATTCAGATAGATTTTAGAGATGCCAGTGTGCGTCACATCAAGGAAAATGAAGGTTTTAGGGAATCTTGAAACTGTGAAACACAACAAATCATGTAATCGTGTATTTTTTAATGGGTCAGTGGTGATAGAGTTGAAGGGGGACCTGGACACTCACAAGAACGTCCATGTGGACACAGAGACAGACTTGTTGGTTTTTAAAGGGACATGGGGGTTATCTGGAAGTAGTAAAATAGCGAAGCAGCATAGGAGTGATCATATATGGGACACTGAGGGATAAGGGATTTTGAATAAGTTTGGTTTGGGAGGATGATGCCAGGGGGTTCATAACATTACAAAGGTAGGCTAAAGTGTGTCAGAATTTGAGGAAAACTCTGATTACAGCCCCTCGGATGAAGATGACGGATGGTGAGGAAAAAGCAGCAAAGCAGATCTTTATATGTAAAAAAAACAGCACTATCTGTTGGTCCTCAGACAAAAAGTCAACACAAGGTGACCGAAGAAAAGCAGATGTTACTTCTGTTATTTAATACCTGCAAAACTGCAGAGACTAGTTTATGATAAACTTTGTATTATTTGTTTTGCATTCTAAGTAATGAATGTTGAATTGAAATTGAAAACTGAGAGGTGGTATTTAGGTCAACTGGTTGTTAAGTGCTTCAAGCAGTGCTTTACAATAAACCGAACCCGGCTACAAGTCTTTGACAATGATCTTCGACAAGGGAGCCTTTTGTAGCATGTCTAAAGCCCTCTCTCTGACCAACTTTTCTGTCCACTAGCTGTATAATAATGACCATCAGAGCAAAACAAAAAAGTACAAAACAGATACTTGTGATTTTTATATGATATGTCTTATAATATTAAAACAGTCTTCAATGGTTGCATTGGCAAAACATGGTTATATTGTGATTTATAAAAGTTCAAACCATTTTTAAATTAAGTAAAATAGATCTAAGTTATTGTGACTTGTGACCGGAGATGATACTGTTTAGTAATAAAAGCTTTTTATGTTATAAGACCTAAAAACTAAATCCTCCATGCTCTCTATAAATCTTATTGAAGATAAATCTTGCATTTATTAATGTGAAAAGGGCTATTTAGACATTCTAAATAAATCTGGAGATTAAAGTTTGATAATGACAGTGGTTTTTTTTAGCATTAGGGATTAAAGCACATAACACTGTGATATTATCATTGACACGATTAGAATTAGGCATTGGAAATCAGATGGCTAGGGTTGGGAAAACACCATGGCTACTTGACATGTAATAACATAAATATCTTGTATCTGGAGTATCAGTTACGAAATCTCTCCCTCTTGGCTCATCAACCTTGCTGTACACAAACTACAAGCTGAGTCCTGCTGGGTGATATAAAAAACTACAGATTTCATCTTTATCTGAAGAAAAGCAGTGTTTTCCACTTTATGACTTAAAATATTGTATTCAACCTCAGTTGAAATGAAAGATTCCATATTTCTTAAGATGATAACAGCGACCTTCAGTAGTACAGCACTGACTATTCAACTAAATGGAAAAATGAAAATGTTCCACATTTATAAAGCTCCTCTTTCCCCTTGTTTAGTCACTACAAAGTGTAGAATACATTGTACTCTTACCAGTCACTTTTTTTATGGACACCATGTTAGAACTGGCTTGGACTTCCTTTTTGCATTCAGACCCATCTTAATTCTTGGTGACATAGATCCAACAAGGTCATGGAAACATTCCTCAGAGATTTTTTCTCCATATTGACATGATAGCATCACACAGTTGCTGCACATCCATGATGAGAATCTCTCGTTCCACCACATCCC
>JAOXYM010000026.1:5205118-5225818 GCA_028567055.1 Leptatherina wallacei | reverse complement strand
ATAGGCACATCGGGAGGCAGTGTAGGGTTCAGTGTCTTGCCCAAGGACACTTCGACATGTAGTCAGGGGAATTGAACTGCCGACCTCCTGTTTAGTAGAGGACTGCTCTATCCACCTGAGCTACAGTATACTGTGGTCTTGGAGGGATGGACATGGTCAACGACAATAATCAGGTAGACTGTGGTGTTTAGACCATGCTCAGTTGGTACTAAGTGTGCCAAGTTTCAAGTTTGGAGAACCTTTAGGATCCCTCGAGGGCAATTAGATTTAAAGCAAGCAATGAAATGAATGGCTCAACCACTGTTGAGCCATGGTAGCTGAGCTGGAATTTGCATCTTTGTTTTACACAAACACTGCATACTGGGAACACCAGCAGGGATTGGCAACATGGCATGATGTCAGAAAAACAGTGACTGTAGAAGCTATCATATGATACCTTGTTATATTTATTTTCCAATGTTGCACAAAAATGTTGCGATGCGGCTCTTTTCTGTCATTTTTGAAGGGTGACCGGTGATTTAATTCGCTGTTACTGGGCTTGACATTTTGACTTGTGGAAGCATAAACGACTGACACCAATTGCTGGTATACAGCTAAATGTTTCCCTTGATAAAATGTTGGTGCAACATTCACAGCTGGCAAAGGAAGACATGGGTTTCACATGGCTCCAAATTCTGTTAAAACATTTCTTCTTGCTGATTAAAATGCAGACTCAGTTTCAACTCAAAGTACAGATTTTAGCTCCTTGGACTGGTTAAACTCAATGAAATGGCAACCCAGCAGAGCTAGCATATGGAGCTGATCATCTCACAGCCAGCTGACTTCATTTTCCACTTTTAGAAATAATCATTACAGTTAAAGATAGATGATGTCAGGATGTAGCAAAGGGAATAAAAATGCAGCCTCTAATCATGTCTACTAGTCCTTTTTTAATTTTCCACTACAGTAGACACACAATGACTTTACCCTTGTTTAACATATTGCGGCGTAAGTTGAGGTTCATAATCAGTGGTGCGCTTATTACATTTAAAAAAATATATATATTCTGGACTCCCTTATCTACTGTACTTCCAGTGTTTTGACAGTGTAACACAGTATGTCTCAAAGAAACTGTGTCTGTACAGAGGAAACGGCAAGGAACTGGTGTGTGTGGTGCTAAACTCACAGCAGAGCACATCGTGTTGCGATGTGACCCCGCGCTGACTCTGAGATGATGGAAGACCAAAAAAACTCACACTGAGGCAGGAGAGGAGAAGTAGCTCTTTTTCAGCTCCCAAATAATGAGGAAAGAGGAAGAGGAGATGAAGGGAAGCCGGCTCTCTGCGGCTTCCTCCTCCCTCCTTCATGCACGGAGGCCCCATGCTGCTCTAGACAGATGCTGGGGGAAACAGTGAGGCATGTTGCTACTGTGGTTTGTTTCTCAATCAGAGGCTTAACTCAGCACCTAACACACACACACACAGACATCCTGGTAATATCCGTTGAGATGTGAGATTACAAAAGCTATAGCTCCACCTGTTCTGTGCCATAACAGGTGCTAGTGATAATTATTTCACCTCTCTCTGATGAGCCGGTCTCACACCAGGCAGCATGCAACTGTAGCAACCAGAAAATTTCATTATGGTATTGCTTTGTAATTACTGCATTTGATTTCTCTTTGATCCCTTTATCTGTGCAACATTTTGACAAAGTGAGCGCCGAAATGCTCGATTCTTGCGATGTTAATTTCCTCGGAGCTGGCAGATGGGTACGTGTCAAAGGTCAGTGTTTGGCTTTGAGGCCGCAGCCATCTTCAGGAGGGTCAATCTGTGTGTTCAATAAGCCAGAGACCTTGCAAGAGCACAAAATTGATTCAGTCAACTGCACGCCTCTGGGATCTGCACTCCTGTGGTTCTGCACTCGTCTTGGTTATCTGTAGCAGTTATTGGTTCAAATTAGGCGCCAGGCTCAGATAGCTTTCAGAGAGTAGCTTATTTATTATAATGCTTTAAAAGAGTGCCTTTGTGGCCACATAAATGCAAGATCTAAAGTTTTCAGCTTTGTCAAATGTCCATCCATCTTTTTTTGCCATGACCACCATGACAACTCTACCCCCTTAGGTTGTCTAATTAAGAAAATTCATGCAATAAAAGTCATTTTAGAAATAGCTTTTCTGTGGAAAATGACCCTGCATGGCTTTAAATTCAGTATGGCATTGTGGGAATTGTGCATAAATTAATACAATTCCACAAATGTCAAAAAGTACAGGTTGTAATACACTATTAGCTTTTGAATGCTGTTTGATGAGGTGAGATTATTCTAAAGATGGCTTTACTTTTCACTCACAGTATATGAGACATGAGAGAGCTGCTGCTTAGGTTGGTGGTAGTCTAAATTAATGGTTCTCAAAGTTTGTAACTTGGCACAGCATCTATTAAAACCAGATTTAAACAATAAATTATTATGGGAGTTTTAGTTGATGAATAGAAATGTAAACAAAACAATGACCAAACTAAACATTTGTCAGCCAAACAGTAGTCACAGAAAAATTACTCAAATGGTATAAGTCAATGTTACAAAGGAGCATTAGCTGTTAGTGAGAGTTCTCCCTCCGACTGTTCAGTGCAGTGAATGGGTGCATGAGAACTGGTGCTAACAGCTAAGAGTCAACTTATTAGACATGGCCAACAACATGGCCGTGTTGAGAGAAGATACTGAAGACCAACTGATAATCATGACTGAAATGAGTCCAACTCTGTTTGACTTTAATAAAAAATGCAATGCACAATATTCTGTTTTTTTTCTTTTTCTGTATGATGTACAGATGATGAGCGATATCTTACACAGCAGCAGATCGCACGTCCTTTCTTACCGTTGGGAGTTAACTTTGTGGTATATCTAAGTGCCTTTTCGTTGTTTTGTTTTGTTAAGATACTCATAACGCAAGGAGACCCAGCAGGAGCCCTCTTGTCAGCCGGACCTCTTCATGTCACTTCTCTGAGCTAGAATGATTAATTACATCACAGTTCAAAGAAAGCCTTAAGTTTGAGCAATGCAACAAAATGTGATGTAAGAAGAAAATATGCAGCTGAGATCACATGTAGTATGCCTCTGCGAGAAATGTTCCAAGAACCTCTGATGGAGCTCACAATCCTTCTGTTTAATCTGCTGTCATTCTCTTGTCCATGTGTTGCCAGTCTGTCCACACTGCAATTAAATTGTTCTATGAATTTGTGTCTCAACAATGTATTCCCATCTTTGTCTTAGCTGACTGGTAGCCTGTTGCTGAACTTTGTTCTGGTAAATAACCAAATGAACCTCTCATAATACAACTTAAACTGTCAATCTTTTGGTTATTTTTAGGTATTCGTAGCCATTTAGGTATGTATAGCCTTTTGTCCAAAAATATCTAGTTTCTTTCTTTTCTCTTTTTAGCTCCTACAAAAACTCAGTTGTGTTAGGTCTAGATAGATAACTAGCTTTTAGTTATCAATCGGTTTGTAGTTAAGTTCTGACTTTTGATTGTTTTGGTTGTTGTCAAACTCTAGTCACACAAACTTAAAATACTTCTCTACAAATCATAGCGTGCCATAAGAGAAACAAATACATGTGTCCAATGCAATGAGTTGATATGAAAAACACATGAGCTGCACTGCTGCAGGGTTTGTTGTTGACATCTGGAAGATACTTAGCAAATAGCTTAAGGCATGACTTGAAGGCTACAAGTATTAAAAACATGTTTTCATTTACAATACGTCAAAAGTTGATTTTTCAAAGCAAGGAGCATTTAGTGTAGTGATACAAATTACTGGGTTTAATTTGTGTTTTATGCCTTTCATGAAGTTAATTCTGCTAGAATTGTTTCCTGTTTACAAATGCTGAGAGTTCAAACTTTGGTATGTAACATGCTGGGTTCAAATACCAGTTTCTCGTAGGATAGGAGAGACCCTGATCTGCTAGATGCTATCTAATTGGTTTGTTAAGTTAATCCCTTAACCCCTTAGCTAAACCACTGTCTTCAGGTGGGTGCTATCTTTAGCTAGATAGCAAGCTAGTTTGCTAAATGTTGATAGTTTAAAAAAACAGAACTGAATTGTAAACCAGATGACAACTAGAAACTATATGTACAGACTCTCACTCTACGGGACCGCGGCAGCTATTTTAGAACATTAAGCTAGCAGATGGAAGCAAGCTCGGATTGGCTAATCCATACGGGAGTGGCATGAAGGACTGTCGGTGGATTGGCCAGACATCTACATGCACCTAATCGAGACAAATGTGTGTCCAGCAAAGAGAAACTCAAAGCATATAAAAATCGCTGGATACTTACAACTATGTAATAAATAATAACGTACATCAACTTACGTCCCGATCTTTGTGTGCTGCAGTCTGAAGTTTAGCCGAGCCAGCGTCATAGCAAGAAGAATGTCATGTAGGACACCTGGGTCATGGTAAACTGCACCTGCATGGATGGGTAAGTCTAAGCTAACGGCTATACTTGCAATGCAGTAGCTGTTACTATCTTTTTGTTTTGTTATGTTATGGTGATTCATTTTGTTGCTTTTAGGGCATTTGCACGCCTGCTAATGCACTGATAAAGGTAACAGTTATATACCTGACATTTTTCTTAAGAATGCACAATTTTGTCAATTAGGACTTAATAACAATCCCTTAACATTCAATTTATCTTACCTGATATAAAATATGTGCTGCAAACATGAGAATTGTTGATGACAGTCCTTTCCTCTTACTGCATTCAACCATAATTGTCTTGTTTTTTTCTGAGCACGAGTGTCCGCGAGTATTCTAAAAACTTTTATTTACTTCCACAAATGTTGTCCACCTATTCTGGCACCCAAACACACAACAATACGACATTTTAAAGTCGTAATAACACATTAAAATGTCACACAGACCGCGCGTTTCTTATGCACTTTCCTGTGTTTTTGCCTCCAGCTACAGAAGTGACGTCACTGGTGAAAGGGTCTATAGGAAGGGATTCATTTTAGTAAGCTTAATTTCTCAGGAACTTTACCCAAGACATTCAGAGGGTCATCCTACAGTTCCCCTGAAAGATGTATGGACTAAAGTAGTAATGGAAAGATTAATTAAGACACCAACTCTGAAACATCTGAAAAATATACAGTTATTTCTTGATTGTTTTACAACAGCAATGATATAAACACAAATAAAGACACCAAAACCACTTGAAATAATCTGCCGCTTTCGGTATGTTTACATATGAAGTTGAGTCATGCTACGCCTATGGTAATGAGTTATAACCTGTAACCTATTTGAAATGGTTTTGTATACCAACTCTGATACAATAGGTGTAATTTCACCCCCTTTCAACTTGTCATAAGTGTGCTGTTTTTCAGGTTACTTCAGTTATGGACCAAAAGAAATGACAAACAATTTACAATGTAGCTGGTGGCAAATTGATATTATATTCAGCAGCAAATTAGAGGACTTTACAGCTTTTCTGTTACTTCCAGGTCAAAGCCTGGGATTAAAACAGTGGGACATCTAAACCAGTTTGAGTCCAACTGAACATACATATAGGATTATTTCAACTCCCACCCACATGACCTGGGCCTGTTAGTCAGACTTTGACATTTTTTTCAATTTAGCTGTAATTGAAATAGCACAATTATTACCCCTATCCATCATGCCAATACACTGTGCATGCATATGACTAGAAGCAACTGCAGTTTTGGTGGAAATGTAGATTTTGAGAACTAGTGGTTTAGCCTTTACTTACTGTAATGATACATAAAGGCTATGTATTGAAAGTATGAAAGATAAACACTTTGGAATCCAATTTGGGCAAGTCTTGAATAGGCCCACAATGTTTAAACATAATAAATGGTGCTCTTTGCTGAGCAGAGACAATATTGTAATTAGGTTAAGTGGCGAATTTGCCAACAGACAGCCATGTTGGATGGTTAGGTTTCTCACCTTGCTCTCCCTTTCCACCTTTACGCCTTTTTCCATGTCAGATGACAGTTTTTTCTCTTCAACCTTAAATCATACATCAAACCAATCCTTGTCACTGTCCCTTTAAATGCAGCTGAAGCACAGTCTAGACTATTTGGTTAAACTGCCTCGTTGCCTCACTTTTTATTTTTCAAGCAGCTTCTTCCTTTTAGCTCCTTAAAAACGAAATGACTCTTGTCTCCTGTAGGATGAACAGAAATAACAAGGCCTCGGCTGTCTTCCTCTCACTGACCCGCTGTCCTGTCCTGACTCTCCGAATAGAACAAGACAAAGAAAGCTTTTGCGTTGGCGTAAGATTTCAAAAATAGTCTCTCTTCGGGATCCTGCATCAAAAACAAAGCCACGGCCGATTCAGTGTTTTCCTCTGTGGGCTGGCGTCTGCACTTACTTTTGACTTTTGGCTTCTGCTAGCTTTGCATCGTTGATAGATTGTATCACCATCACCAGCTGGAAGTGCACTCACAGAAGAGAGGGACAGCATTTTTTCCTAAGCTGTAGCATTGATGATATACATTATAGGACTAAGTGTGTGTGGAGTGTGATGCTGGCGCCGCCTCATTACTGCAGGATTACATGTGCATCCATGTGGTGGTGTGTGTGTGTGTATGCGTGTGTGGAGGGGGGGCTCAATCACTCTCCCCCTTCTACACCTCTAATTCACAGAATGATGTAATTATCCTTTTTTCTCTCCCTTTCTCTCTGATACCTCACACATTCTGCCAAGCACAAAAACATTCACATTCGCAGGTATTTTCTCCGGCTCTTAGCCACTCTCCGGCAGACACACACATGCTTCCAAAGAGCGACTGAAGGCCACTCTGTGACAAAAGAGGAGCATTTTGCGCCTTTGACATGATCTCCCCTCCCCACAGTGGACGAGGGCCCACAAAGCCAGGCAGTGAATGAGGGTCAGCTGCAGCCTGGCCCCTGGGAGCCTCCTGTCGAGCCTTTTAATGAATGTCATTTTCTTGCATTAACCACCCCGATTGTTGGATAATGGCCTCCCAACAATAACATTTAACCAATTCCGCTGTCTTTTGGGCCGGCTCATTTGGGCCACAGCAGGAGGTGGTAATTGATTGTGTAATTCCAATCAGAGCTGTAAACAGATTGGAGGTTCCTTCATAGCCTTCCTCGACCCCCCCGTCCCAACATCAAAACAGACATATATCCATACGCCAAGATTACAAGAAAGATTCATGCAAAATATCCTAGAAAGGAAAGTGTTAGAGGATGTTAATCTTTATCTTCACTGAGAGGAGAATCACGGCTTCTGAATGACCCCAGCTCTGCTGTGTGCTAACACATTCCCCTGCCTTTAATTTCACCCCATCCCCTCCCTTCCTCCGCTCTTCTTTCTCCTCACATTGATTGTAACTCCCTCTTGTCGAGCTGCAGAGATCCAGAGACTTAGGAGCCGGCTGAGGAGGAGGTGAGGGGGGTTAACTGCACTCGGCAATTTAGATTTACTGTGAGACAAACACTGGTTGGGTGCGGGTGACGGGGGGGGGGGCGGTGGCAGCGGGACATGATGTCTCCATGGAGATGAGGAGTAACGGCACATTGTGCATGTGCAAGCGTGTTTGCACATGCTCAGGTCCTCGTTTTGAGATGAGTTCAACAAATTGTCACCAGAAAGGTGTTTACTTACTAACTAATGTTTCCCTTTACGGCACACAGTTTCTCACTGTATGTTATGTTTTTCATCCAGTCCAGCAAGTGTCTGTGTCAACTTCTGACCTTTCCTTTAAGGAAACATGGCTTACAATGTGTGTGATACCACAGAGGGAGCTCGACGCCGTTATAAATCGTACTCCGGTCCCCCTTGACAGTCAGTAAATTGTTGCATTTTACAGAAGTGACATCTGGCAGAGCAGAGACGGGGTGTGAATTAGTTGCTGTGACTCATGTCAGCCTATTGATGCCACCTCGTATCGTTTCTTCAACAGATTCCTCCTCCTGAATGCCTTTTTTTTTAGCATGTAATAATGTTTTATGCTGTTCACAGACCTGCGTTTGGCTAAAGTCCATTCCAGTTTCTTTATTTTAAACAGGTGTAAAACTAAAGTCATGTTGACTGCAATAACAGGATGTAAGATTCCTATGCTTCACTGTGCGAAATATATCAATTATTCTTGTCCAGTGATCAGAGTGATTAAATGAAGCATGCTAAACATATCCAGGGTTTATTTAAGTGATTGGGCTCAACTAACCCTGACAACGGAGATCTCACTAAGAGGTATTACGATGCACATTATCGACGTTAAACTGGTGATTCAGCCAAAACAGAAAGGAAATATGACATAGAGAGCCAACTACTCATGTAAATTGGTGAATTAACAAGCCGATCAATATCACAAAAAAAAAAGCACAATTTATGATTGTGTATTTCATCAAATCAGTGTTTTGCTGGTGTATTTTTGAGGTATTGGAGAAAAATGAATCTCCATCTGGTCAGATGCAATACTGACTGAACTTATGTTTGTATCTTATAAAGAATAAACATAAAAGTGAATCAAACCACTGGATTTACTGTAAATGTCCAAGTTCATTTGCTGTGATCCACACTGAAAATTTAGTAAAAAAGTATTGAAATTATTCAGGGATTTAAAAAAAAAAAAAAAAAAGAAGAAGAGAATTGTATAAATATAAATGTATGGACACACGCTGCAGGAGAAGCCAGCAGGAAATCTTCCACAGTTCAATTATCATTAAAGTGTAAGTAATTGAAAGTAGTTTCTGTTTCTTTGCTTTTGTTTTTTATAAGTTCTAATATTGTTGCATTTTGTTCCTCTGGGCCACCATACAACCTGATGACATGCTTCACCAGGGCATCTTTATATAATATATTTGTATGTGGTGCAGGAAAAACCCAGAGCTTATCCATGTGTATCAACATGACAACCAAGTATCTCCAACCATCTATCTTCTATCCCTGATAGATTGTGTTGAGGGTTGTGGGGAGCTGGGACATATCCCAGCTGACATGGGGCAAGAGGTGGACTTCATCCCGGACAGGTCGACAGTCCATCACAGGCCTAACACGGACTTATTGCCAATTTAGCATCACCAATAAACCATCAAACCAAAAACCCAGCCTAGAAGTGACAGCACCCACAACATCTAGTATTTTTTTACATCAATTGTTCCAGTATCCTAAATTGCTGATGCTGTTTGAACCAGTTCCCCTCTCCAAAGTTTACCATCAAATCTTATTATGAGCTCAGCAGAAACAAAAGACGGCCCTCGACTTATCCTCCTCCCTCAATCCAAAGATGATTATATTATCTTATCACGCCTCGAAGACTTGATGTGAGCCTAACGATTTATACCATCACCCAATCTACGGACGCTTAGCTGGATCTGGGTTCATTTCAGCCTCAGCCTCCCTCCATCTTTCTGCTGACTCTGTGCGATCCGAAGAGGGAGAGTAAATCTAATATAAAGGCGTTATTGATTCGCAGGTCCTTAATCACTTTGATTTGGCCCAGTTTTCACTGACCCCCACTGTAGCTATGAGTTCCCCAGGGGTGGGCCTTCAGTATCAGGGACGGGCTGATACTTGGAGGCAAATGCAATTTTTCTACAATGCCAAAGAGATTTAAAAATCCTATCATCAATCATCTCATCACTAATATTTATACATGTGGCACAGCGATCGATAGTCTTCTTTTTACTCGGCCCATCAGTGTGTGGGAGGAACTTTATGCGTGTGTGTGCTGTACTGTAAGGCCTTATACTGTTGCTATGTGACATGTCATTCTTAAATCAAGATGTTTCTAATTTCTCAAGACTTATGAAGCATGTAATAGCCACTCGTTGTATATGGAATGTTTAAAAGTCAGGGTAAAAAGAGAATCCTTAAAGAAAATAGATCTTCAAAAAGGTTGTTACGGCTGTCACTACTTTGCTTAATCACTATCTTCAATTCCACATACAAATCATCCAGTTCCGTTGCGCGGATGAGATTCGTTCACCACCACCACACCTTCTCCATCTGCTTTCTGATTCGCTGCCTTCCGGACCAATTCAACTCCACTTCCTCCTTGCCCAGGATAAAAGGCCCAGGACTTCTCTTATTCGTTGACAGCTGTGTTCTGGTGATTGTCGGTAGACACATCTTACCATAGAGACTTTGCTGAGACTTTGTTTGTAGAGACTTGACTTGACTAAACATGAAACTGTGTTATGTGTGTGACCTGTTGGTCTTAGTGTTGAGCCTTTTAGACTTTTTGCTTTTATTATATTTTGTGTTTATATTAATTGTTTAGGGGATTGGGTTTGTTACATATTTGCTTCTCTATTGGGTTTTGTCTGTATTAGTCATTAGTGGTGCTGTTTCTGGTTGTTTTTGCTTTGGTAAGTTAGTGCAGTCCATCTTTATTTCTTTTTTGGTTTCTTTGATTTCTTATTTGTTAAGTAATTACTCTGGCTGTTCTTTTACCATTAGTCTGTTTTTATATTAATTTCTTTGATTTGAGCAGCACCCCCTTGCACATCCCATCTTGCCTGCCTGCCACACAGGACAATAAAATCCTTTAAAACTCCAAATTACCATCTGGACATATTTCTTTATGTTGCATCCCCCTTATTGTAGCTGAGCCAAGGCTGCATTAAAAAAATGCTGCTTTGACTACAAGGTGAGCACCAATCGTCTGAAATTGCTTGTTGCAACAATGTTCCTTGTTCCTTCCAACTTGCTAAATATTGTAGGTGTAGCAACTTTTCAAACGATATGTTTCTATTTCCTTTTTTTATTCAGTAGTAGTAAATCATTATTTTTCAATGGGAAAAGTCTTTTTCCCTTCTGCCCCTGTCTTTGATTTAGCTTAGACCGTTATGGCTTCCACTCTGCTGAGCCGATTTATATCAGACTACATCAAGTGGATCTCTATATTTTGTCAAGTGTTGGGGGAAGAGGGCCTCTTGGCAACAATTCTGGAAGAAGTCATTAAGTGACCCTTTTCTGGTAACTTACAAGGTTACTTATATCAAAAGGTAATAATATGTGTGAAAGTTTGATAAATATCAATTTTCTTCTTCTTGGCTGTACTGAATTTATCTTTGTTCAGCTGAATGAAATCCTGATCAGGTGGTACAACAGAAAGTTGTTTTGTCTTGTTTGTTCTTTTCCTCAGAATATTCCCTTTTATGAACCTGAGAAGAAAAATTGCTATGGTCACCATAATTCAAAAAGCTCTTAGCTTAAAACTCCCAAGACATTTGGGATTTGCTGGTGCTGCAACGTTTCAAGAACAAATTTGTCCGTTAGAACCGTTGGTGAATGAGGCCCATTATTGTTTGTGTTTTAACTCGGTATTTAGTAGCCATTTTACTTTACAGGCTTTTCTTCTTTTCGTTCTGGAATTTGCCAACAGCAACATCAATTTTATATCAGGCAGTTGGATAAAAACAAACTTAAAGTCAACAATTAATCTAGATGATTTTGACAGGACATAAAAAAACAACCTTGACCACTATGTTTTTCTGTTCCAACCACCACCGTGTTCCACTCATATATTGAATTTGTCTCAGCAGAGTGTGCACTTGACTCTGTGAGCAGAGAGTCTAATAGAAGTGTGCTGCCATGAAGCCGATACCAGGAACCAACTGTGTCACTTAGTAAACAATGCTAATTAAGACAGACAGTGGGATTGCCTCCATGACCCATCTCCCCGTGTTTGTTTGTTTTCATTGTTCATGCTAATTAGACTTAATCCCCTTTTCTCTTGCCGTGGACTCTGACCAGCATCGGTTGTCCCTGCCGCAGCCAACCAGGTGTGGCAATACTGCAGGGTCTAGCTGTAGAGGAAGAAGTGGGGCAAGGGCTCTATGGGTATATGAGTAACAGACTAGAGAGGGAGTGAAGCTTGCAGCTGGACTCGGAGTGTGCATGTGTTGGAGGGGTTGCGGGGTATCATGTTGGGTGGGGCCCCTGGCTGCCATTGTCTTGCAATACAATGGTAGGGCTCACAAGTGAGCAGCGGGCCAATAATGAGTAGGAGGCCCCGCTGAACAGCGTGTCCCTGCCAATTGTTCTGCCGCCACAGTGGGAGAATGGAGCTGTCGGCACACAAACACACACATCCACACAAACTACGCACCCCAACACCTTCCTTGCATTATGCCTACACCCACTATCTTTTCTCTGTACCACACACACACACACATACATAGACATGCATGCCCTCTATCTCATATCTCTGACATGGGGAGTGTGTTCACTAATGGCTAATTAAAATAAGACTATTAATGAACGGCCGAGCAGCAGCAGACATAATAAGGAAACTTGGAAGGATGAATTAACACATCCTTAACATGTCATCCCAGCCAGCCGTAGCCGCGTGTGTGTGTGTGTATGTGTGCGTGCATGAGTGTGCTTATAGCAACTGTTTCATATGCATGTCGCATATTTTATGAAACACAATTACAAATATAAGTGAAACATGTTTTACTTTTACAATCACGGTTCATTATAATAAGAAAAATGAACTTCAGGACCTAAACTGACATTTTGTTAGTAAGATTGTAAATTTAAAATGTCATTGATCGTGCAGGATGATTTTTGTCCTGAAAAAAAGACAAACTTAGAAAGCCACTTTGTTTGGATTCTCCCTTTTTTTTCCTAATCCTGTTTGAAATAGCTTTTACAAACTTTTACTGATAAAACTCATTCTGCAAAACATCTTCTGACGTTTTAGCAGCTAAATTTAGTTATAAACCAAGTCTATGTTGCAATCCATGAGATAATTAACGGTGCATAGTGACATGATTTCCAACATTTCAGCCACCGACGTTAATGCTGAGCCTAATTTGTCAAAGTTTTAATGATAAAAAGTTGCACTTCTGAGAGCAAAACTGATTTTTCTTTTACTTGTTTTTAATTTTAAGTGACATTTTGAAACTTTACAACAACCCAGTTCACTGACTTGTTGTAAGTAACTTGTTTATCTGACCAGTGAAGGTTCAACTTTGACTTTGATACACAGATGAATGATCCAGTCCCATTCATCTGTTATCTGTTAAAGGTTCTTGCCCTTTTCCGAACAGATTTATACTAGGAATTTTCCTGGTGGTTTTCCAAAAAGACAATGTCTTTTGTCTGGGACAAAACCATAGTTTGGCTTTGAGCAGAATTGAAAGCAATTGCCATAACGATTCCATTAGCAATTTTTTTTTTTTTACCATATAAAAAAACCATTTACCATTAAAACACATTTATTTAATAGTACGTTTCTGCAGCCTCTCATCACCTTTTGACATTTCATTCAATCTCCTGTGTCTTTAAGCCCCTCCTTGAAAAGTCAAGTCTGCTGATTGGCGAAATGCATCCCAAAAAACTACCCCATTGCTTGTTTTTGAAATGTCTGTTCATTGTATTTTTTACAACAGCACAAATACATTACTATGCATTTAGAGGACCAATTTATTCAAGTGCTTGATAACACAAATATCTAATAAACCAATCACGTGACAACAACTCATTGCATGTAAACATGTAGACATGTCAATCTTGTTCAAACTGAGCATCAGAATAAGGAAGAAAGGGAATTTAAGTAACTTTGGAAAAAAAGAAAAAATATCAAGTGAGCAGCAGTTGTGTGGTCCAAAATGCCTTGTTGATGCTAGAAGTCAGATGGAGACGATAGAAAAGCAACTCAAATAGCCACTCGTTACAATCAATGTATGCAGAATAGCATCTCTGAACACACAACACATCAAACCTCGAAGCAGATGGGCTACAGCAGCAGAAGACCACACCGGGGGCTTACCATGCCAGCTAAGAACAGGAAACTGAGTCTACAATTCACACAGACTCTCCAAAACTGAACAATAGAAGATGGATAAACGTCTGGTCTGAGTCTCTGCTTCAGCTGCAACATTCATGTAGAATTTGTTGGAAACAACACAAAAGCATAGATCCATCCTTCCTTATATCCAAGGTTCAGGCTGCTGGCGGTGTAATGGTGTGGTGGATATTTTCTTAGCACATTTTTGGCCCCTAAGTTCCAACTGCACATTGTTTAAATGAAAAAGACTGCTTAAGTATTGTTGCTGACCATGTCCATCCTTTTATGACCATCTTCTGATGGCTACTTCCAGCAAGATAATGCAACCATGTCACAAAGCTCAGATCATCTCCAACTGGTTTCTATAACATGACAATGAGTTCACTGTACTCCAATGACCTCCACAGTCACCAGATCTCAAACCAAAAGAGAATCTTTTGGGTATGGTAGTTTGGGAAATTCACATCATGGATGTGCAGTTGACAAATCTGCATCAGCTGTGTGATGCAATCATGTCAATATGGAACAAAATCTCTGAGGAATATTTCCAACACCTTGGTGAATCTATGCCACCAAGAATTAAGACAGTTCTGAAGGTAAAAGGGTTTTCAGCCTATCAGTAGCATCTTATCATTACTTTCAATGAATATGTAACTTCTTATGGTCGTGAGAGCAACTGAATATTAAGCTATTAAGATATTAAGGACTTTGTGACTCGTTCAAGGAAACAGCTGTCAGTGATGACTGAGTCACATTTTCTACCTGCAGTCTGAAGGAAAGTATAAATGTGGTTATATTCAAAGGAAGACTTATTGTTAATTTTGAGGTGAACAAGCAAAAGAAAATATCTTTTTGACCATATTGCACAGAGCTGCTTTGGTTCTGAATTTTAGTGGGCAGTTGTTTTGTTTCAGGTAACATCATGCCACATGATGGTAGACTTAGCTGATGAATATTAAGCTAACAGTGTTAGTTTTCTAACCCTAACCCCATATATTTAGCTCATGATATCCATTAATAGATGGAAGCGAAGTAGAAAAGAAAAAGGTTTAGGGGTTTCCTGCTCACCAGCCCTTTTTTTTCCCCTTACGTGCCTTTTTTTCTTCTCTACTCAAGAGGAACAGCAACTGACATCATTACATCACAATCATGAATATTGTGGATGTATCATCATAAGATTGGGTTGAAACAATAGAGGACAAAAACCATCTAATATCATCACTGTAATCCTCTTTTTCAAAAAAATGCAATTGCTCATTTTCTAAGTTGTCTTGTAATTCAGCTGAAAAACATTGGATCATTACCAAACACAAGCCAAAAATAAGCGTTATAATACCTTGAAACTCTAAAAGGTTTCAGGTTTATGAAAATAGGAAATACTAGATATGAAATGATCATTTGCTTTATACAGCACAGGTCAATGAGGCTTAAAGCAGTTGCAGGGAGGACGTTTTAGGGAGGGGAAAGGTAATAAAACGGGTTTTAGAACAATCTCCTCAGACCTTCACTCACTCAGCCTCAGGGATCAAAGTGCTTGGAGGACTGGAGTGAGCCTGATGGGGCTTGATGGGTCCCCAGAAGCGATAACTGAGGCAGGAAGTGGAATTACGCACGGCTACCTGTGGGTTTGTCCCCATGGCTCTGTAGCGGTCAGCAAGGGTCAAACATGCCTCAGTTGCTGCCCAGTGAGCCCTGTCTGCAGGTCATGGCAACAGTCGTTGCAATAAATCAGGACTGTGTGTTTTGGTTTTGAAAGAAAAGGAAATGCTTTTTCTTTTTTTCTTTATTCCCTCTAACCCTAACCCTTATTGTTTGTTAAGCAGAAATGCAAATGAATAAGTTTGAATTTAAAAGCTTTTCTCATCTGGGGTGGAAATAAGTATTACAGTTGAAAGAGCGGCACATTTTTGCTTCCTAAGAGGGAAACTACTGACTGCTTTTCCTGTGGAGGCTGGCAGCAGGCGGTGCTTCCCCTTCTCAGAGCTGATGTGTTGCATCGTTGATGTACAACTCCTCGCCGCTGCATGAGATTCAGATGGGAGGAAAAATAGTTCATTTTTGTGAGAGCTCAGCAGATTTAGGGGGCATGCAAGGTAGTTCTTGGAGCAGAAACCCTGCTGCAGAGTGGCTACACACCAACTCTTTCTTCTTTCATTCTTTCTCCTGAGCACACACACATAAACAAGTTGTCACTCTTGTCTAAAAAGGAGAAGTGATGCACAAGAGGAGGTAACAGACTCGGGTCAGAGATGGGAAAGATGAGGAGGATAGAGTAAAAGAGGAGAAGAAAGTGCTGAACACGAGAGGAGGATGTGTAATGATTAGCTAGCAAGACGGCTGGTATCAGGAGGCAGCTTGAGGCTTTGTGGCTGCCTTCAGGCTTTGTCAGCTCAGATCCTCTGGACGACATTTCCAAGCCAGTGATTCTGTTACAGGCAGAGGACAAACTCACAGAAAGGGAAAAAAAAAAGAACTAAACATGTATTTTTCACCAATTTCAAACATTCATATGTGATTGTTTAACTTAAAGGAAACCCTACATAAAACAAACTAGACATTACAATATATGCTCTGCAGCTGTGGCCCAGTTTTTGCATTATCTATTCTCAAAGTCCCCCAATAAACTTAAACTTTTTATCATCATCTTTTTTTTAAATTCCCACCACTTTCCATCTTCTTACCTCCAAAAATGCAGTGCTCCTGATTCAGTTTCACCTCAATCGAACATGTTTTTCTTCCAAACCTGCACAGAAAGCATTCAGTGCTGTGTTTTTTTTTGTTTTGTTTTTTGCAGCACCTGCGCGACTGTAACAATCCATCGACTCGTGCCAAACCTCTGAACATGCACACATTCTCAGTCATCTTGTCTTATGGCAAGTATAAATCTAGGATTCATATAAATACACAAGCTGCCAAATGCACACAGACAACACGCTATGCATAGTTTGTCATAGATTCCGTGTTGACACCTTATACACTAAAGAAGAGATAGGCCAGAGATTGACGTATGCTTCTTCCTGATCAGTAAAGCTGATGGATTTCGGCAGGCGTCTCCCCAGTGGCTGTTTTGTGAGGTTCGGCTCAGCAGTATTAGCTGACTGGCTGCTGTTTAGAGGTCAGAGGTCCCTCTGTCTGTCTGTGCACTCGTCAGTGATCTCCCTTCCCTTCCCAGTGCATTCCTTCCTCATATTAAATCACACTTGACACACCTGGAGCAGCGAAGCAGCCTCATCCATATTTTATTCCTGCACCGCTTTTTAATACTGCAGCACTTTTTAGGGTAAACTGATATATTTATTAACTGATCTACGCCATAGCTGCATACGCCAACCATGTGGGGGGTGGGGGTAATCAGGTTTGCCCAGGAAATAAAATGGAAAAGAGCTGTGACAAGTTTATGAAGTAAGCAGAACGGCCCTTTATTACTCTCCCAAACCCCCTTTGGCGGTTTTCCGTGCCAGGTTGCACAGCTCTGTGACTATTTTCGCCAAGCGAGGGGAATTGTCAGGGTGAATCTTCCTTGAGCTATAACTTAGCCCTTAAAGGCCTATTATTTTTGAAGAGGCCCGCCGCCAAAACCAGTTTACTGTCATAACTCAAAGAAGAGGGGTCTTTTGCTTCCAGGTGGCAGCAGGAAAATGTTTATGGAAGAGGTAAATAATTCATTCGGGGGCTTTATCGTGCAGAGGCCACGCTGCCGTTCACCTGTTCTTGGGCTTTTTCTTCTCCATGCACTGTACTCAGCCGCCGGAGGGGGATGAGTGCAGTTTGCCCTTTTTTAACCACAATTTAAGAGAATGAAGCCCTTTAAATATTTGTGGAGAGGCAGGGTTAAGTAGGGAAAAACGGGAAAAATACCCACTTGTGTGGTGTGCATTTGATGTGTGAGGTTACACACTTGTCACCTGCTCCAACATTCTCACCCAAAGTACTTTTACTGGGTTTTTTTTTCCATTCGAATCACAGCTAAATATGTGGGACATCCACCATTTTGCATATTTATTTGTGTTGTAGCCTGGAAATGTTTGGAAATGAGCAACTATAGAAAACAGAAATCCAACCTGATCTCTCAAAAATAAGTGAAATAAGCACAAAGTTATTTTGACACCCTCCACTTATTTACGTGTTGGTGGCACGTAAATGATCAAAATTACATGATGGGCCCACGAAAATGAGGGCAATGTAAAGTCAATGAGGAACTTTTTTGTGATATCTGACTTTCTTGGTTCCACAAAAGGCTTCATTTTACGTTTCCAAATGCAGAAAAATTATGTTTTTGATATCTTTATTTAATTTCTCTAAATTAACTGGGGTCAGGCCGTTCTCACAAATAGTTCATGTGACTTCCTGCAAAATAATGCTATTGCTAATGCTATTCTTTATATCTTAAAGAATCCTGAGCACATCGGGGCTGATAAATCAATTGTGGAGCTCTGTCATGTTGTCTGCCGGACTTTTCTTGTTCTGAAACAACAAAAAGGACTGAATATGCTGGAAAATAGCCTTTAACCTTATTCTAAATAGCCTATATTTATCGTAATTTCCCAATTCTTTCTTTTTGTCTTTTTTCAGAAACACTTCATCTGGTGCAGAAGCCAACCTGACGAGATGTTGCCCCCATAAAGTAGCCGACATTAAACACACGTTACAGTCATAATCAGCTAAACATATGAAGCCATGTTTAGTTTAACATGAAGTCTTTCTGCTCTAATCTCAACTGAGACGTTTTTCTCCTCTTCCGATTGGCTGCTGTCGGTGTGGGCGAATATCTTAAAGCTATATTTTTTGCAAAATAGGAGCGGTTTTTGCATCAAATTTAGAGTTTCAAATATTAGATTAATAATCGACCAGAAGGTTTAAAGGGGTGGTAATCGCAACTGTGGATCCAGATGTCAATAATTGTTAAATGGGTGAAAATGTATTTTATCCATAGGCCTATCATGTATAGTTCCCCAACCCTCCTTACCAGTATGTCCAGTCGACCAGCATCCTCCAACAGACCACAGCAGAAAAGAAACCATATAGACACAACAGACTGGTAAAACATCACAAGCAGTTTCTTGGAAATGTTTAAGGACTCTAGTCTCCTCAGGAACTACAGACGACTCTTTCCTTTTCAGTGATGCTGTCTGTGTTGTCAGACCAGTCCAGTTTGTCATCCAGCTGCAGTCCCTGGTCTTTACTGGTCCTGACCACCTCCATGTCTGAACCTTCAATGGGAATAGGCTAGAGATGGTCCTCTTCCTCCTGAAGTCCACCACCATCTTCTTAGTCTTGGAGTGGTTCAGCTGCAGACCTGCACCATCCCACAAACTTCTCCAGCAGGCCCCTGCACTCCCTCTCCTGTCCATCTGCAGCACATCCAATGATGGCAGAGTCATAATTTGATGTTATTCTTCAGATGAAGATCTTTCAATGATGTATCTGGTCATTTCGCTGAGACCCCTTCAGAGACAACGTATCAGAGAGTGCTTGACCGAGTATAAAAAATCCAGCTTTTTGGTTTTGTCCCCCTTCAGTTTTAGTATTTTCCCAAATGAAGTCACCTTTAGATTATGATATTATTCACATCTAAGTAATTTGTATAACCTTTAATAACCTGAAATGCTGGATGTAAGCTCAACACGAAGTCTGACCTGACAGTCATAGTCAGGGTAACATCACAGATGATCAAATATATACACATAGGCTATATTATTGCAATACTGAGAAATAATAAAAAATATTATAAACTTTCATTGAAGTAAAATTGTAATGTAAAACAATTTACAGAAGCAGATAGAGCATATAGTCTTTAAATTGGATGTAAAACATTTTCAGCATTTGCTTGTGCATAAGTAGTTGATAAATACACTGCTGGGGTTTTATTCCAATGCATCAAGTCTATTTTGATTAAATAAATTAGTAGATAATGAATAATAAGTGAAATGAGTTTAACAAAGGATCCAGTTTAAAAAGAAATGTGCTACAAGCTTTTTTAAATCCCTGTAAGTGTGATCAACAGTTTCCATCATGACCTAAAAACCAGGCCAAAATATTGAAGTGCTTTATCGTTGTCCCTGCAAACTACAAAAAGAAAGAGAAAAATGAGGGAAAACCTTCTGTATATCCCTGAAATAAACATGAAAACAGACAAAGTCAAGGCCTATGAGCTCCAAGAGCCACTGAATGACTGCCGTTTGAAATGGAACCTTGCCTTTCTACGGCGGGGGGCCTCCTGTAGAGAATTGGAACGTGGCATACACGCAGTAATCTAGCATGTTTCAGGTCCATCAGGAAAGAGAAGCAGCCTTCTCATGGTGGTTTTGCTCATAGTCACAGTTTAAATGTCTCCATTTCATGTAGGTTTCCTGAAAATGCGCCGTAATGCTGATGATTTGAGCTCTACATGAGGACTGGATTCCAGTCAGACTGGATCAGGAGTCTTCCTGTGTCTGTGTCACTGATTCTGGAGTCAATGCGATCGCATTTATTGTTCAGTGTGCCTTCATTTTATTTCTACCAATATCAGAGATAAATTAATAAGAAGATTAAGTTATATTTTCTGTCACATAAATCAAAGCCTCCAGGTTTTATAGGAAATGATCTGAACAACACGCCTACATACAAATGAATGTTATTTTAGAGCAAATCTTTAATATTGCACCAATTTTATTTTAGTAAAATTATGATGAATATATTCAAAATATTTCCCAGCATATTCTGCCTTTTGTTTCAGAACCAGAAAAGTCCTGCAGACGACGACAGAGCCCCGCAATTGTTAATCAGCCCTGATATGCTCAAGATTTTATAGGATATATGCGAATATCCGTGCATTATTTTGCGCCAGAAGTCACATGAAAGCATTTTTGAGAACGGTGTAATGAAACACTTTTATTTCTATTTCAGGATTCGGAGGAAGTCGGTGAATAATAGTAAACAACTCTGGTGTATA
>JAOXYM010000026.1:5165516-5177801 GCA_028567055.1 Leptatherina wallacei | reverse complement strand
GGATGAGCTGCAGATGTTTAATGCTCTTTTTAGGAAGTCCTGTTAGAATGCCATTACAGTAATCCAGTCTACTGGAATGTATTGGTTTTTTTTTTGGTTTTTTTTGTTTCCTGAAGTGTTGATGGATTTCCTGTTTTGTTGTTTTCTGTTATTTCATTAAAGGATATGTTTCCAAGTGTGAGTTGCTTATTTTTATAATCATTTAACACATTTGTTGTGTTTTTGTGTCATTGTTTCTTGTTCTATTTATTTTAGATTGTTTTTTATCTATTGTTTATTGTTTTTTATTTATTGTTTATTTATTTCAGCTTTATTTTATTTGTTTGTATGTTTGGATCATGCTTTTCTTTTTCATCGTGTTTTCTTTTTTGTTCAGCTTATTTATGATTTTTTTTGTTGTTGTTGTGGAATGTTTTTTTCTTTTCGGTTGTTTTTGTGTTTCGTTTCTGTTTTCATTGTGAAGGTTTATTTTGAACTTAGTAGGATACTTAAAAAAACAAAAACAACATCACAATTCCAACTAGAAAACAACACAATCCTGTCTGAAAGGAGTAGGAAGAAAGATTTAATCCGACCCTTCTCCATGTCTCGGCAAATTCATTTATTGATCAATTTTTCACTTGCTGTTCTTTTTTTCTCCTCTACAGATGTTTACAAAGATATATAAATCATGATATTTGCACACCTTAACCCTGATTCCCAGCTGAAAACCATGAGTTTTACTGCCTCACGAGCTGGTTCATGCTTTGACATGTCCTGATCTCCTCATTCAGTTCAGGACACAATTTCACTTCTAATACAAAAATAAAAAAAGTTTTTTTCAGAAATTGTACCTTTCATTTCTTAGAAAAATTAGTGAAATGATAAATGGTTTTATATTTTATGTTGCGGGTTATGGATTGTTTTATTTATGGTTTCAGCTGTTTGAAAATGAACCAGATTGGTTATTTTAAACATTTGTTATTGTAAGAATAATGGATGTGTGTGATCTTCCTAACCAGTATTCTGAATTATTCTAATTTTGTTCCTGTTCTCCAAAGTTTTTCCTGAGATTCGGCTTCGAGATAACAAACATTTGTCCCTCGGGGACACCGTAGTATTACTTCTAAATGTCAAATGACAGTGCTCATGTTTTACACAGGGTGTATTTAAGTGTCACTGGCGTGTTTCTTGTCCAAAATACTAATTGAAAATGTCAACATATTAGAAAATTTAATTAACACATTTGAAAGTCAAAGATTTTTCTTTTAAGTCGAATGTTGTTAGAGATAAAAGTTTTTCTTAGTTTACAGACTTTTTGTGTGTTTGTCTGAAATACTTTAACACCTGTTTGTGGATGCTAGCCCAGCACATTCATGAGCAGTGCATGTGTGAGGGCCCACCACTCTGTAAACATTACCTCATCGCTGTCATGCTGCGGTGGCCGGGTCCCCCCCCCCCCATTGGTCCCTAGGTCTGTGGGAACTGAAGCCCACTCCATTGGCAGGAACAAAGGGCAGCCCTCGTCCCCTCGCCCCAGCCACTGCTGCCCCAGCCCACCTCACAACAAAAGGGGCCACAGGGCCTTAATTGCCAGGCAACGATATAAATGGTGGCCCCCGACTCCTGAGGATGAGACAGGGGCTGAAAACTGAACAGGGTTGTTGAGGGGGAGCAGGGGGGGTAGGAAAATGGCAAAGAAGTCATAAAAGAGATGCCCCCAACACCTCCAACTCCAAGAGATCCTTTTGTTGGAGGGGGTGAGGGGACATTGAGGTGGGGGGGTGGTGGTGAAGGGACCAGGGTGAGAAGAGACAAAGGACAGGTCGAAGAGAGTCGCAGGGGTCAAAACTGCCCACCAACCCCTTCACACATCCACTGAAAGTCCCATATCGAACAGATATCCCATCACACACACACATATTTCAAATGGTGGCCTGTGGAAGGAGACAAAGCAAGTTTCTCACCCATTTACGAACACATCTGGAGTCCAACTGAAATAAACTGACAACACAAAGTTTTCACTGCAAAAAAAGTGAGCGAAACAATCTGAAAATCGACAACACAGAGATGATATCTGCGATGAAATCCTTCAGAAACGCAAGACACTCATTTGTCACGTCTTGTTTCTTGTTGGCTGATGGATGTCGAAGTTAAAGCAGGCAGCTTGGATTAAAAGTGCATTTCTTCTAAACGATGTTGACTCTAATAAAAAACTTGTTTTCATCTTATTTCCTGTTGAACCTGAAGCTTAACTGCTGCTTCATAAGTATAAAGTCCCTGATATGTGCAGCGAGTTAAAATCGTGCCTGGAGATAGATCATTTCTTCTGAAAACTATCTTGTAAGTGGAGCATCTTGGAGACAAGTTACTGATCAAAGCTGAGCAGAACATGATGCAAACATCACAGGAAAGCAGAGGTTAGTGTGTGCACACATGGTGACCTCTGTTCCAAATATTGTTTGTGAAACTGTTTTTTGTGTAGCTGCAAGACCTCCAGATTTAACCTTTTTAATAGAAGCACATGGTTTAATTTAGATTTTTTTCCCCCATCTTTACTGCATTACTGATCTGTGCTTTAATGACGCGAAGATTATTGACGGATGTACTGATTGATTTTGAAAGAAAAAGTATGCTTTTAGGAAATTAAATGCAGTTAAGTAATTATTTTTTGAGAGAAAAGCAAATAATTTGTCAGATGTTGTCAAGATGAGTAGTATGATGTTGTGCATCATATCAGTTTTAATTGAAGTGTATTAACACATCACTATCAGTTATTATTTTTTTACTGATTCGCTTTATTGAACGTTGAATTACTCCAATTCCCTCTATGCTGTCATTTCTATAAGACAAGCTAGGCTAAAATTGTTCATGTTCACAGAATTTATCACTAGCAACTGACTGATGCTACAAAAAATAAAACAGAACAAAGATGGCTGAGCATCTTCAGATAAAACACGCCATCGCACAAGTCTACTGGGTCATTAGATATAAAGGATTAGGCAAGGCATCATTTATTTGTATTGTACTTCCTGTTCAAGATAATTCAAAATTCTTAGTTTATTCTGCTTTTGTAAATTTAACACATCTCTTCAACTTTGTGCCATTTTTTTTTTCATAATGTAGTTTTGAATTAGCTGCTTACACATAGCAATCAGTTCATCTGTAGCGGCATGTTTTAGTTCTTCTATATATCCTTCTACTTAGAGACTATTTTGCTTTCCTTTGTTTGCCAAATCTCAGCCACATGAACTCTGATCACCTGCTGATTCTCCATCTTTATCATACTAGGATCAAGACTGGCCTCCAGCTTTGAGTCCAACCTGTGGCAGCGTTGAAGTAAATAACACGACAAAAAGACACAAAAACTGATAAGATTTTAGAAAACATCATGATTAAAACAAAAGTGTAACATCAAATGTTGTGCTTACTGTTTTGTTTTCTAAAATGTGTTTTTTGAAACTACTGAAATTTGGTTTGTTTTCTCTTACAATGTTTTGTTTGTTTGTGTGTTTTCTGCTTCAATAGGTTTTTGTTTTCTAAAGTGTGTCTTCTATGCTTTTTGTGATATTATGATTTATTCATAGCTTTGTTTTCTTTCTTATTTAAATGCTACTTCCTGATTTGCTTTTTTTAGTCATTTAATGATGTCAGTCATGATCTAAACTGCTGCTTTTTCCTGTTTTCGTTCTTTTTTTGCATTTTTGTGATTTTGTCTCCTTGGTTTTGTTGTTTTTTTCCAGTTTTTTTTTTTGTGTTTTGAAATCGAAGCTGATGTAGAAGCCAGTGACGGTGCTTCCTCACACAGAAGAATTCAACAGTTTGTGCAGAAATTCCCTCGCACAACGCTGCATGGGCAAAACCTTGTGTTAGCTCTCTGCTCAGACTGACAATCGCTCCTCATACTACAGGTGATGTACTTTGATAATCCTAAAATTCGGTCATGTTTTCACAATAATCTGCCTGTTGATGCGCAATAAAGCTGCAAAATGTTCTTGAAAACTTCAACTTCTCCTTTGTTGCATATGTAAACCCCATTTTCTTTTCTTTTTTTTTTAAATTTTGCATTTTTCTTTTGAATGAAAGCATTGCTTTGAACGCACACTCTGTTTTATTGGCCTGTGGTTGAGGTGTGTTCTCCAGGTCAGTGAAGTGGCCGGGCAGAGTGCGGGATAATTGGGGCTGTGTGGAATCTGGTGTCTGTAGCACTTCGGTGCTGCAGGTCAGAGACCCCGAAAACACTGGCTCAACAGTTACCAATCATTTCAAACCCTTGGTCAAAGAAAAGCATCGTGGGCCAGCTTTCTCTCAGGGCCACGGCCTGTAGAGATTCAAAGGGACAGTGAAGCTCCCAGGCCTGTGTGTGTGTGTGTGTGTTGTGAGTGTGTGTGTGGATTCCTTTTGAAGGGAAAGAAGAGCTCAGAGGCTCAAAGCTTCAACAATTAGAGTAATTTTACTTCACTCTCGCTGCCTATCTCTTTCACTTTCACACGCACACACACACACCGTCGCCCCTTTCACTCAACAGACAATATATTTAACTTCCAAGTGACTCTGATTTTCTCGTAAAATTAAAAACAATGTTCTCCTGAAAATTGTGCAAAATTGAATTTAACGTTGTGGCTCATCTTTAAACTACACATTCTATCAAGGCAAATGGCAATAAAGACAATTTCAAAGCCATTTGCGCCCCGTTCGGTGTGTGCGCTCCCAGGCGGGGGGTTTACCAAGGACTGAACCCCCCGCCAGCGCCCACACCCCACCCGACTTCTTCTCCTTCTTCCTCTTCGACTGCACAACATTGTGGCCGCAGATTGTGTGGAATGCAATTAGAGCATCTAAATTAAGTAGTAATGGAGAACCTGGTCTCCCTACCAGCGTTGCCCTGGCAACCAGCGCTCACAACACCGCCTCTAGTAGTTTTGCTACTTTATCTGCAAAATGCACAATTGAGCTTTAAACCAGCTCTCTGACTGCAGGAGCCAGGCAGGCAGGGTGGAGGGCTGTGAGGAGGGGAGGATAAAGGATGCAAAGGAGGGGAGAGGATGATTGGGAGCGGTGGTGATGGGATGGAGGGGGGTTGAACAGCTGCGTGCTACGAGGTTTCTCTGCATCTTGTGATATCGCCGGCCGTCAAATATTTATTCCACAAACTGTCTAATTCGGCATGATGCGCTCCCGTGTGCGGATGAGGGCCAGATTTCAAAGACCCCCTCAAAGGATGACGTGTGTTCGGCGAGCTTTGATTGCGCGGCTCCCCTCCAGTCGTAGCGCTACGTGACAGAGAGGAGAGAGGCTTCGCTTTGTAAACAGCCTGTAGTCACAGGGCCTTGTTGACTAATGTGACAAAAGCTCTGTGAATTGGAGGCAAGCAGAGGATTTTCATCACAAGCTGCAGATTTTTTTTTTTACTCTCTTCCTCAGAAATGGGATTAAATTTGAATGAAGCGGAAGGTGCAATCACACCTGCAAGACAAAAAGTTTACTCTGTCGCATTCTTATAGTTGACTCGTATTAAGTTCACACTTCTCAGTTTACAAGTGAAACAATACTTGTCAAAATCACATGAAGTATTTGACACAGAATTAGACAATTTTGACTCGTATAAGGTGAGACATTTTTTGTAGCGGGAAAGTTGGAAAACTTTCTGGAATAATTGAATTCCTCTGGTTTTCAGGTAAAACACACCTGCAGTGACAAAGAGCGTGCAGCACCAATTCATCGTACGAACACTGAGGCATTCATTACTCACCGTCGGGTTTGTCTTGCACTTTAAATGTTTTTACACTTGATAAAGATTTACATACTTACATTTCATCGCATTTAAATGGTAAATTCCTCAGTGTGTATTCGCCTCAGTTTGTCAAAACACCTTCACCAGCTCCCCAACACAGAACAAATGTAGTTAATTTACTCTCACAAACTTTTCCCATCATTTTTCCTTCATCAGCATGCAGAACTAAACCCTACAACAAGGTTTTCTCCGTAGCTGTGCTCTTTAAATAATGCAAACCATCATGTGACATTAAGTAAATTTAAGCACCCATATTTCAGTCACACTTGCGCTTAACAGGGCAACTTTTGGCACTTGTAACCTGTTAAATATACTTTTGCTGTAGTATTCATAGAAAAACTCAACTTTCTAGATTGAAGATGTGATTTTATTTTAAGATTAATATTCAGAGACTTTATTATCATTGTAAAGTGACAATGATATGTCACGTTGGTGACAGTCAAATTTTAGCAACAGAAATCAAAAGATTAGAACATGATAAACAGATAAAAGTAAGCTGTAAGCGAGGTAGAAAGAAGAAACACAGTGTTGAAAGGTAAAGTATGGAACATGTACCAAAAACGTATATCTGATGAGATTGCATGTACTCATATACACACACATACATACAGTCACCTGTATTTACATATATACATCAACATACATGTACATATACTGTATATGCATGCATCCACATTCACATAAACAAACATACACATGCACACACATATATATACACATACATATATACATATTTATATTTTGGGGATCCACTAGATAGTTTACAGGTTTCAATGTGAAATAATTTTCTCTATTTTTTTCTAATTCTAATTTTAATTTCTAATTTCCTGACCTTTTGTCACCGTTCAATTGAAATGTTGTGTTTGAGTTCTTTTTTTTCTTTGAAGTCACTGTTGTTCTCATTGCATTGGTTTTGGCATGAGATCATTGTAACTTCAGCACAGCACTATGACCATTGTTCAGTAGTTGACTAATTGCAGTTTACATACTCAACAGTAATGGGTCACAATTGAGAGAATGACACCCCTGCAGAGCAGGGGATAGCACCAGAAGAAGTTGTACAGGCAGTACAATATAAAATAAAGAAATGTTTTTTTTAAAACCTGTCCATAGATGTTACCAACAGTATTCTGCAGCTGCTTTTTGTGTTCTAGTTTCTGGAGATGATACCTCCTTCAAATGATTATCAAGCCATCATTACATTTGACGCAATCCAAGTGTCATTAAAATATAATGTAGGGATTTTTGGACTGTTTCCAATTTACTACCAAAACACTGATCCAGTCATTTAAAGTGGCAGTTTCTTAACCTTTAATATCTCAAACTCGTATAAGTTTGTTTTTCTTTGCCAGTTTATTACTTAATACTCAAAGAACATCAGTTTCTAATAAATCTAGAACCCTAACCTTGTCAGATTTAATTTCTTTTGCTCTAAATGTTGAACACTTTATAATATTAGTTATTTGAATTGTAGTTGGCATTCCTTTATCTCCAACCAATCTCCCCATTCTCTTCTGACCTCAACAAGGCATTTTGGTCCACACAACTGCTGCTCACTGGGTAGTTTCTCTTTTCAAACTGTTCTCTGTGAACTCTAAAGATGGTTGAGTATGGAAATCCCAGTAGATCAGCAGTTTCTGAAATACTCCGACCAGTCCATCCAGCACCATTAACCATGCCACGTTCAAAGTCACTTAAATCCCATTTCTGCCCCATTCTGATGCTCAGTTTGAACGCATGTCTATAAGACTAAATGCAACGAGTTGCTGCCACGTGCTTGGTTAATTAGCTTTTTGTGTTAACAAGCAATTGAAAGCAATTTAGAATTTCCATCCTGGGTCAGGGACCCATGCAGAACTATTACATGACCAACCTGACAAGAAAATACACAATTACACAGCAAAACTACATAAAATCGAAACTTTTGATCTTACTTAATGTGACATTGTGCCTACAGTGAAACATTTAACGCATCCTCTTGCCAAAGAAAGTTATGGAATATCTCCAAGATTTCTGTTTCTGCTCGGATTTTCTGCCTTTTTACCGTATAATTAATGCACTTTCATTGTCATGGCTTCTAAAAACTTATCGGAGTATAGTTTTTTTCTGATCAGCTCACACAGACAAAAAGAACCGCAGCAACAGTTTGGATGGAGTCATGGAGGCATGCTCATCATGTATCTCAAAAAAAGGTCGAAAATTATACACAAGCAGTATTCTTTCCAGATCTTTAAAGATCTCCATTCATACTGAATCCCTTTAGTTTTAGTGTCAATATTATTTTAAATGGGAGTGTTACAATTACTCTGACGACAAGAAATGTGATCATAAAATAGATGTTTCCTAGTATTAAAACCTCAGAGGAAGCTGAACCAGACCCTGTGCATTGGCAGAGTGTCAAGCAACAAGCTAGTGTATGCATGGATATGACCTTGCATCTTCATGCGTGCAAACAAGTAACAGGTGTTGTGTATTGTTTGCTAATACTCAGTGTGCAAGTTTGGTTTTGTTGCAAATGAGAGTTAAGCGAGGACAGCCAGGGTACCTCGCGTCCTCAGGGCTCCAGTCCTGCAGATGTCAGCGAAATGTCATTTTAAACTCTCACAACTGAAACGTATGCACGCAAGTTGTTTTTTTCCCCAAAAAAGTTTTCATACAACAGCTGCGTCCATTTAAAGATGACCAGGTGCATGGATAACAAACAAACAAACACAGGAGCACAGTGGGCAGGACACACAGGTGCTGTGACACGTCTGACTGTAGTCGTGCCAAGAGGACGTCCCAAAACTGAGACAACAAGCGTGTTGCCCACACATGTTGCAGGAGATCAGGGCTCTCTGCTAAAGACTAAGTACTTCGGAATCGAACCCACGTGTTTTTACATGCCTGGAAACTATTCCTCTTCGGTGGTAATTTGTACCTTCTGTTGAAATGAGTGACCTGCTTCAGTTGGAGCATACAGGTGTGTTTTGTGTGGTTTAAAGTAATTTGTCAGGTTTTGAATGACTGGCCTGTTGCTGGATTTTACATTTTAGGTGGTGAAAAATGATTTATCTCTTTTTTATACCTGTGTAAAAGTTGCCATGAAGCAAAACATCAAAACTGGAAGTTTTATAAAGAACTGTGCAAAAGTCTTGAGCCACCCCTCATTTCTTATACAAACAAGAAGTAGGTGCAGGATTTAATGACACACGCAGACATAAATTGAAGGTGTATTCATACCAGCTGTTCTGATTCAAATCCTAGTTTGTTTGCTTGGAAAGTCCGGTTTGCTTTGGGAGGTGTGAATGCACTTAACGAACTCTGATGCGGATCAAACAAGCAAACTGGTCCGCCTACAAACATGGGTCTCATAGGTTCAGCTCAGGGCATTGGGGGTATAAACACTAGTGATTGGAAGTTTGGCTCTTTTCAAAGATTCAGCTATTTTGACTCGGCTCCCTTAAAAGAGTCGGTTTAGTTTCACTAAGAGCTTCTATTTTAGTCTAATTTAGCAATTATGAGTGGTTTGTTTGTTGTTAAGCAATTTATTTATTTTTTATCGTAAGAGCCATGTTTTTAGTGCATCTTTTCATTATAAATTAAAACATTTTCCTCAAACCTTTAAATGAACAACTGAACGCAGAACCACACCAAGCAAAACAAGTAACTAAAGGCCAAAGTCGGAACATTTTGACACTTTAAATTCACCTGTTTCTCTTTTCTTTCCTGACAAACTTGTAATTTAAATCTGGCTTCGTAGTTCTCCCTGTCTGTACCACTACACTCTCCGTCTTCGAAGAGGCCCTTCTTTCTTAATGTAGTGGTATGATCCTAGTCCTTCCTCCTATGCAATTGGCTGCATGGTGTGTCTATCAAAATAAAGTCCAGCTCCTTGAAAGATTGGCCTCTCTTACACAGGAATCGGTTCTTCTCGTTCACTCTTTCATGAACAACATATCACTACTGAGCACTGTGAGAACGAAGCAGTGAGAGAGAGCCGACTCTCACTTGATGTGAGTCGGCTCTTCTGATTCAGAAGCTAGAAGGGGAATATGTTATTTGAAAGGTCTGGTTTGTTTGAGCAGTGTGAAAGCAAAACCACGCCGGAAACATGTTTCAACCCACAACTAAACCGAGTCCCCAATCATAACTTGTCTTGTGGACAATTCTAGTGTGAATGCATTATGAAATACAGAATGTTAAACTAAAAACCTGAGTGTACAAGTCTAAAAAGATTGAATGTCAATATTTACTATTTCAATACAGTCTGAACCATCTTAGACAGGTTTGTGATTTCTTTCCGTAGTCTTCAGGAATAGTTCTCCAGGCTTCTTGAAGGACTTTCCAAAGCACTTTGGATGTTGACTGCCTATTGATCCCCTCAATAATGCTGAGGTCTGGGTCTCTGGAGAGGATTTATCACTCCATGAGATCTGTTGCCACTGATTTTCAGTCCACTTCTTGTTTCATTTAGCATACCTCATTCTTTCTTCCTATTTCTCCTCCATAAGAATGACTTCTTGACCAACAGTAAATGGATCAATTGAGGTCCAGATTAATCTCTCATGTCCTGTGTCAGGTCTTTGCTGAACATCACTTCCCGATCCTGTTTATCTACTGGATATAGTGTTTTTAGGCCTGGCATTTCTTGCTGTTGCACTGGAATTTTTCCACTTGGGACAAATAAAGGTCTTCTTCTTCTTCTTTTGTTCTTAACTTGCCCAGTTTCCTCAAATGTTTTAAGGACACACTACACACCACGATGAGATCTGCCAAGCCTTCAGCTAATAGCTCTTTAGGAATCACCTTGTAGCTGCAAAAACATGCCTGTCAAACTGTGTTACCTTTGGCATATGACAAGACACAACACTGGTTAACTTTTTATGCTGAATAAGTCTAGTCCAGTGTTAAATTACTCAACAAACACAATGCATTCCTCTGATGATGTTCAGGTACAAGGACTGGACTGGAAATAAATTTAAAAAAGCAGCCAATGTCCAAAGAAAAACCTTAAGGAAGCCTGGAGATGAATTATTGAAGATAACTTTAAAACATCAAAAGAAAGCAAAAATATAAAGAAAGGGGGGGGGGGGTGGCTCAATACTTGCATAGTATAAGTTAGATTTAATATTCCCCCAAAACAAGGTTAATTTTGATGTTACTTTACAAGGGACTCATTTTTCTATGTAACAGTATAGCAGGGTACGTTAGGGTACATTTGTGTTAATCAGTTAACAGGTAAGTTCACCACTGGGACAAACTCATTGGTGTTTTGCATCAAAAAAGGATCACACCTCCTCTTAGCTGCAGAGGTGTGAAGGAACAGACTGCTGTCCACACCGAGGCTTGAGGCGGTATTTAGGTAACGTGATATGTCTAACGCTTCATCATCAATGTTGTGACTTCTTTGGGATGCTTTAGATATAAATATCCACCACTCACTGTTTTGATGCTTGCTCGTCTGGCTTGGGGAGGAGGTAAAGGAAGTTTTGATGAAAGAAGAGGCATAGGAAGTGGTGAGGAGCCAGGTCGAGCATGCTGTTTTGGTTTTCGAAGCTCAGGATGGCAGCCAGGAAAGCTAGCCAAGGTGTGTTGCTGTGGTTTACTGGTGCAGCAATCATTGGGGGGCCCTGCTGGATTGAACATCATACCGTTTCATCACTTTGGCATCAGACAGCCTGATGAGCTGTTGCCAAGACAGTTGGCCAGCAAAGCCACAATCCTTTGGTGTCTGTCAATGATGAATGTAGAGGTCTTGTCTATCGTGAGAGCTTTTGGATTTGTATCAATTAAGGGTGAAGTGTTGTAGTCTTAGTCTTTGAAATCACCATCGGTAGATGATTTGTTTTGATGAAAATCAAATAAATCAGAGGAATCATCAAAGATTCATATCGCGCTCAACAGACATCACTAAATGCATATTTTCTGTGACGTTATCTCATTATTGTTTAATTACGTACAAGGTTTTGTTAAATTAAACAGTGGTTGGAGATGTTGCAATCTGCTGTTTGTTGCAAACACTGTTCAAACAGACATTTAATAGAAAGTATTTAGCTGTATAACACTGTTTTTTCTCAGTTTACTAACAAATTGCTTTAGTTTCGACAGTAAAATTTGACAACAATTTCTGAGTGATGTTGCTTCAGCTTGATTTGATTGTATTTGCATGTGGAGTAAGTAGTTAGCCTACAGCTAATAGTGCAAGTAGATGTTACACTGCAACATTGTTGGCTAACTCATTTAAAATGTTATGAATAAGATCATTTTTAAAGTTAAAGAAGCTTAAGAACCAAGTTTAACATCTAATGTCTAGTTTTTTGTGTGTGTGTTGTTATTGTGGTAAGATTAAGCTAGCTAAAGGAGGGACATGCACAATGCATCTTCCCTGCTTATGAGGTCACGGTGAATACAAAACGCTGAAAATCTTGTTACTTTAGTGATTATGTTTGTGTAAACTAAGGCCCAATCTCAATTCTCCCCCTTAGCCCTACCCCTCAGCCCTTAGCCCTACCCCTTCGCCTTTAAACAAA
>JAOXYM010000026.1:5153234-5165416 GCA_028567055.1 Leptatherina wallacei | reverse complement strand
TTAGCCCTACCCCTCGCCCCAAAAGAGAATCGAGACACCCCTTGGTCTCTCGTGAACGCGCAAAACGGAGGGGAAGGACTAAGGGGGAGAATTGAGATTGGGCCTAAATCATTCTCAGAGACATTTTCAATTTTGGCAGCCTGAATTATTTTTCCAGTGTCTTCTATATTGTGTTCAACATAACCTGGAAATGTATGACTGAAAACAGTTTGAATTTAACATTGAAAATCTATCATTATTTGGCAACAAATTACAACAAAAAATACTAAGAGTAACAGGTTTGATATTTTTCTTTGTGATTTCAGATGTTTTGTTGGCATCAAGTGGCACCAATACAGCAAGGCTAATGAACCAAAGAAGTGCGAAGGTGCTCAAAAAGAGGAACAACAGTCAATCCTCACGTTGCCTCTCTTCTCGGGCGTTTCATGGACTTTGAATGGCTCTAGACACAGGTGAAATGAGAAAGCATTTCTGAACAACTATATATGGAGAATCGTTTCTGGGATTTTCTTTATATTTTCTGTTTTAAAGGGGTTCTTACCTCTGTTACAACATAAAGTAATACCTCAAGTCCTTTAGACGGACCTTTAAGCCTTGTGTATACCATTCAATGTTTATGCTTAACTTTTATAATGCTTGTTCATATGGTAGTTACAATAATGCGTGTTTATTTGAAATACTTGTAAATATGGCAGTTTTAATATTTCTTGACTTTGTGATGCTTAGACAAGCTGGAGTGCACAAAGATGTTCATGTAGATAAATGCTTTTAGATCATTTTTTGAGGAGTTTGGAAAATGGTTTTAAGGCTTTTAAGGCTTTGTAAACTTTAAAAGTTTTCATAAAAATGTTTTTTTCAGGTTTTAATGTAAACTTTACAAGGCCTTCAATAAAGGTTTTTATTTTGCAGTGGATATGACTCTGGATCTTAAAAAGTTTGAATACTGTCAATGTAAGTATGTAAAGCAAAACTCAGCTCTTACATAATGCAGCATCCCAGAAGCAAAAGTTGCTAAGTGCAGTTTCTCAGCCTCCGGACGTTGCTGGGCAACGACAGCTCCGGTAATATACGTAATGAATGTAACTGTGTTTCAGTCCACATAAATATTAATGCCATTAAGCTGTATAACAACAATAAAGAAATAGAAAACATAAAAAACTGTATTTCGGTGCTCTCCACCAAAAGAACCAAAAGAAGGATGCTCTCCCCTCCAGGCGTGCACCATAGATACTGGTCTCAAACAGGACTTGACAAACCAGTACTGTATCTGGCACCACTCATCTGTCCTCCAAACTTTGTTGGGCTTCTAAACTACAGCTACTCCTTCATGACACAGGAGTTTTTTGGTAATGGTATGAAATGAAATGAAATGAAAAATACTTTATTTATCCCTCTTACAGGGAAATTATTGGTATCACATGTTGACAGGGTTACTTCATCAGTATGCCAACCCCAAAAGACACCAGATGTGTCAAGCAACAGCAGCTGTGACAAAAAGTCTGTATTTGACATCAAAGAAAGGAGAATTGATTGTTTGACTCCTTGGAAGCAAAATATAAAGAAATGAGGTACTGGTTCAAGATTTTTGTACAGTATCATAGAAAAATCCAGCAGACAAGTCAGACAGCAGGAGTGTGTGCTTATTGTATTTAATCAGTCGTCTTCCCGTTAGTCTATTTTCAAAGTATCAGGCATTTCTGGCCATTTTTACGCTATAAAGTTGACAGAATTTAACATTCAGTCATTTAATGAAAATCTAACATTAAAAACGATCAATCCAATCTTAATGACAGCATAAAGACACGATAAATAAATAAACAAATAAAACAAACGTGGCAGGCAAATCAGTTGTATTCTACAATCAGTTTACAAATGCGAGTCAACATGTCGCTCAGAGCTCTCACCTGATGCGGAGGAGGTGCAAGGAGGCTAGAAAAACAGCAAGGAGGTGCGTGCAAGATGGACAGAATGTGTCGCTTCTTCTGTCTCCCTGCCTCGTCAGTTTTGACATGGCGAGGAGTGTGAACCGAGCACGCTTTGAACAAACGTGCGGGCTTTCGGCAGCACACTCGAAGACGGCGGTCAGGGTGCGAAGTATGAATCACACATAAATGCATGAAGATACACACATTGGAAATTAGACATGTAAACATATATGCAACTGATTTAATAAAAATTTGAGTTTTTTTTTCTTTTATCATGGTGAAAACGGCCACTGGAAAGGTTTATTGAATGTATACTAACAAATAAAAATGATACACCCAGGATATACTGCAAAACCCCAAAATAATGCAACAAAGTGGCTCAAAATCTTTGCAGCATGTAATCCACACACAAATTTGCTTTCCCATTCATTTGAAAAAGAAGTAAAACCACTAAAAGTCTAACTTCTTCCGCTTAGAAACAAAACGTTGATTCAGATTTTTCATTTCTGTTGGTTTCAGTGATGTTTAATGGATCATAATCTGCTTTTAAAAGATCGAGAGAGGGTTTGAGAAGGTGGAGCAAAATGAGAAAAGGATGAAAAAGCTAAGGTTATGAAGTTTATAAAATGTAATTGCAGGTTGCTGAGGGAATCAGCAGACTGAAGTTCTTGTCCCAAACTCTCTTACGCACACACACACACACACACAACTGCACACTTACTCACAATATTGGGGAGTGTGGATACGGTGCTCTCCTCTTTGGCCAGAGGCTGGTAAATAATGGATGTGTTGGTGGAAGCGCAGGCAGTTTGAAATGTAAATGTGACGGATGGAGAGTAGTGTGTGTACGTGCATGGAAGGATCATGGGTTTGTGTGTATGTGTGATGCTGTCACTTGAGGCTGAGACTGGTTATGTGTTTCGAATGGTGATGGACCGGCTTCGCTGAAGAGAAGACGGAGAGGAAGTGTAGGACGGAGGTGTGTGAGTACTTAAAAGAGGAGTGAATGTAAAGAGGAAGCATGCAGGGAAGACAGAGAAAGGGAAGAAAATGAAGAGGAGTTGAATAAAAACAGAGGAAGATGCTAATTATTTGTGCTTTGACCCAGAAACCTACAAGTAGAGTGAAATAATAACACCCAGCATTTCGTCAAAATCAGGAGAACTCAATTTATTCAGGCCCTAAACTATTTCAGATACAAACTGCTGCTTTATGAGTCAGTAAGTTATGATTAAGGTGGTGTTCAGGCTGATATTAGCGTTATATGAAAATTGACCCCATCTCTTGTAAAGTTGAACCTGCAATTTAATACTTTGGATAGTCAAAGAGTGTGAGATGCACATTTTCGTAGAATTCCTTTGGAGCATAGACTATGAATCTCTGCAGGTTATACAAGTTTTGCCGGAGACATTGAACCAGTTGTAACACAGAGTCCCGACTTACATGCCCAGCCCATCTCACTCCAACAGCATCCAAAAGCAAAATATTTGTGTCACAAGAAGGTAGATTTGAACATTTAGCAAACTAAGTGAACTATTATCTCCATATTAGCATTCACTGTGGTGAATTAACTTGGAAAAGTGATGTATTTTACACTCAACTACAGTATTTTCCTAAAGCCAAACAATTAAATGTCATCTGATGAAAAAAATATAGGAAATGTTAGCCAGTAGCTTCTTTTGTTGCAAAACGCACAAATGTAAGATATTAGTGCTCCATTTCGCTACACTTACACCAATGCATGAAATAACAAGACCCAGTCTTAAGAGGACATGTAATAGTTCCATCCATCCATTTTTTAAATACCTGCCAGTTCAGAGTTGCAGGGGGATTGGAGATGGAGCTATCAGGCGAGAAGCAGGATACAACCAGGACAGGTCACCCAGTCCATCCTAGGGTCAACACAGAGAGACAAACAACCATTCACATTAACACTCATCAATTACATTAACATGCTTGTTTTTGGACTGTGAAAGGAGGCCAGTGTCACCCAGAGAGAATCCATGCACGCACATAAAAAGGCCCCAGCTGAGGTTCGAAACAGGAACTTTCTTGCTGTGAGGCAACAGTGCACACCGCCATGCAGCCCTCATAATACATAATGGATCCAAAACAGTATGGTACAAAAATTGAAATATTCTTAATTTTTTATTGGTTGTATTTTTTAAAAGTCGACATTGTAGAACAGATGTTTTTCTAAGAACCGGCTCATATTCAGTGGCTGTGAAGAAATTTGATTCAGATTTCAACTTCCTCTACACAAAAGCATAAAACCAGTGGATGCATTGGTGGAAACATGGTCGTCCAGTGTCTTTCCCAAGTACACTTGGACACTTGATTAGCTCAGGAGTGAGAGGAAGAGTTGCTTCCATGAACATACTGGGGTCTATAAGAAAGATAAAACCAAACTAATGCTGGTTGGAAACAGAAACAGTTTGAACATGAATCAAGCTGTTGTTATAAGCAGAGAAGGTTCTTGTCATAGAGACCATGTCCATTAAGATAATTTGGCAATCTTTGCACACAAGTGAGTCAAATGCGAGTGGGTCTTTGTCGCCTACGTACGCACAACTAAAAAATGTGAATAGATCACAAAAATCACAACTTTAACTTTACAGATTTTGGGAGAATATCATGGAAACTGACACAAAAACAAAAAACTGGGAAACTTTGTACAGCTGGGTTTCAGAGGTTTTTAGCTTTTAAATTTCTTGAAGGAGGAATTTTACTGTCACAACATGAAGCAACTTCATACACAATCAATGCTCTGATCTACAGATGAATTCCTGCTAAAATCCAGTGATCATTATGAGACAAGTAAATCATAAAATGTCTGCTGATTTTGGGGCTGAGCTTAACTTTTCAGTCATTTTTCTGGGGATTGGAGGAAGAAAACAAACAATGCCATGTACTTTTAGATTATATGAAAAATGGAATGCATCAGTGAAAGCTGTGAAAATAGGACGTTGCATCAAATAAGGTGTTTTTATGAAGATCCTAGATTGTTAAAGGCCTTATCTTTACTGTCCCTTGTCTGTTGAGTGTGCTCATCTAAATTAGACGTATCAAACTTTTGGTCAACCTTCCAGAGTTGGTAACTTGTCCCACATCGTCCCATTTGTTTACTTGGTTTGGATCTTGTCACCCCGTCGTGCAAAATGAAGCCATGTTATAAAAACATAGGCATGCAAAGATTTCATAGCCCAGAAAGTGAAGTAATTTCACAGTTTTTGATCCTTTGGGAACTGTTTAACACCTGTTGGCTTACATCACTACAATCTGACATTTCAATGGTTTTGTTTGAACTCTGCAAATCCTGTGTGAAGAGTTTGCACTTTTCTTTCAGTTAAATCATCTTTTTTGGAATCCCCTGCTTGCAATTCCACACAGAAATGAATCAATATGCGAATACTTGCTTCAGCTTATCTTGCTGTACACTTGTGTTTATTTGTTACGCAATGTCTGTCCCACATATTGTATCAGGAAGGTTATTAGCCCCTGATGAATAGCTTAGCTCCCAGTAAGAGTGATTTGTGTAAAAACTAAATCACTGGTCTAATGCAGCAGTGGAGGTCAGTGAGAACATATGGCTCAGAGTGAGTCTGAGAGGCAGAAGCCAGTGAGGAGATGCCAGCTGGCTTAAACGTGATAGACTGAAGATGGAGAGAATAAAGGAAAACGGAGAGAAGGTAAAGGTTAAGAGAGTGAGAAGGGAGGATGTATGAAGGACTGGATGAATGGATTGAAGGAGGTATAGAGAAAAGGGAGCAGAGATGGATGGAGAGTGAGGTGGGAAGGTGAAACGCACGGAGGGAAACAAACGCAGAGAAAACTGGCATCTGTTGCCCTTCCAACCCCCGCCGTCACCACCGTCACCACCAGCTCCCACTGGTGCAGCACTGGTGTGTATTTCTGTGTGTGACTGTGTGGAGATAAGACAGAGGAGAGGGCCCAGATGGTCTGAGTGGAGAGTGACAAGTGGCTGTCAGGGGATTCAGACAGACTGGCCCTCTGCTGCCCTGCTGGCAGACACACACCTCCATCTCTTTGTTGGACGTCCACCTCCTGCGGGGCACTTGATCACACCTGTTTGTGGCCATTTCTTTGGTCTTTGGTTTCCTGCATGAACAGGAATAAATATCTTTGGACAATGGGGTGTTTATTACTTCGAACCACTGACTTTGTTCCATCCAAACAATTCTTTGTTTTGTGAAAGATACTGTGGAGCGCATGCATCCACACGTCCTTGCATCTACGCTATTATGTCAGCAGTATTATATGAATATTTGAGTTGAACTACTTGGAGTGCCTTGTTTAAGTTTACATGATTGGAAAAGGAATCAAGATGATCGAGATAGTCGACATACGTTTCCAAGAATCCAATCATGTTAAGCATAAATATTATGATGTTCAGGATTAGATTAATAATCTTTATTTCTTCTTATTTCTTAAGACTCTTTCTGACTTCCCATATCTCCACACTTGTTGCTCATTAATGTAGAAAAACATGATCTTCTTTTATGGGAACTTTTCATACAGCTCAATTCAATTCAAATGTATTTGTGTAGCACCATACAAACAACATGAGTTGACCAAGGTGCTTAACATCGGCTAGGAATAGATAACACACATAAAGCGCAGATAATAAGAACAGGAGGAATAAGAAAACAGAATCATATTAACAATCCAAAGACAAAACTGCACTTTACTGGTCGAGGCCGAGGAAAAAGGTGGGTTTTCAGTCTACATTTAAACTCATCTACAGTCTGTGAGGATCTGATCATCAGAGGTGGCCGTTCCACAACCTCAGCGCTTCCACAGAAAAGGCTCCATCACCTCTGGTTTTTAGCAAGGATTTTGGAACAGCCAGCAGGAGCTGGTCAGTTGAACGCAGTGCCCTTGTCGGGGTGTAGGGGTGAAGTAGTTCACTCTAGTAAGATGGGCCCATACAGTGCAAGCATTTAAAAACAATCAATCAAACCTTAAAATTTACATGAAAACAGACAGAGAGCCAGTATAAAGAGCACAAAATAGGGGAGATGTGCTTGCACCTTTTAGTCTTTGTAAGTGGGCAGGCTGCAGCATTCTGAACTCTCTGGAGGCGTTGCAGGGAGCCCTGGTCCAACCCAACATACAAGGCATTACCTTAATCTAAACGCTAGGTTGCAAACGCATGAATAGCGTTTTAGTAAGATAGGATTTAATTTTGGCCAGAGTCCTCAGCTGGAAGAAGCTGGCCTTGATAACAGTGCTGATGTGCTTGTCCAATTTAAATAACGGATCAATCCTCACCCCAAGGTTCTTTACAAAAAGGTGGCAGTAGGAGGACAGAGGACCAATGACACTGTCATGCCCATATAGAAGATTACTTTGTCCAAACACCAGAATCTCTGTTTTGTTTTTATTTAGATTCAGAAAGTTTGCACTCATCCATGGCCTGAACATCATGGAGACAGTCCTGCAGCTCTTTTACCGCAGACTGGCCGTTACAGGGAGATAGATCATCTGGATCTGGATGTCGTCTGCAAAGCAGTGAAAACAGACTTTGTGCTTTTTAAAGAAGCCAAGTGGTAGCATACAAAGGAAAGAGAATAGGCGCAAGTATTGACCCCTGGGGGACACCATCATTTAAGGGAGACACAGAGGAGGAAGAATGTCCTATATCAACAGAAAAGCTCCTAATGGAGAGGTAGGACCAAAACCAATGTAGTGCAGTACCCTTAATACCCACATATGTCTCCAGGCGGTTCAGAAGGATACTGTGATCCACGGTATCGAAAGCCACAGACAAGTCTAAAAGCAAAAGGACTGCGGAATTCCCTGCATCAACAGTTAAAAGGAGATCATTAAAAACTTTTAAAAGGGCCTGTTTCAGTGCTCTGACGTGATCTAAAACCAGATTGAAACTTTTTATAATTTCATTAAAATCAAGATAAACCCGCAATGGTTCAAACGCAACTTTCTCCAAGAACTTGGACACAAAAAGCAGTTGTGTTGCATCATCGACTGACTGGCAGTTAAACTCGTGTGTCTGCTGAGCAGCATGATGAAGTTCCCGTTTAAATAAGAGGAAGATTAGAACATGTGACATGATTATAAGGCACATAACAGCATTACAAAACGTGTAGGAAGCACACATTAGCCCATTAACGCAAAGAATTAATAAGTCAGTATCAATAGTTTGCTATGAATTAAAAAGTTTCATAAAACAAAAGGGAAATGTGGTTTCATTTACACCAATTCAACAGCTTGGTAATACATGTAGCTACTCAGCCAATCACATGGTAGTACCTCAATGCATTTAGGTACATAGATAAACTTCAAACTAAGCATCAGAATGAGTAAGTAAAGGAATTAGCGTGAGAATTTGGGGTAAACAACATGAAAGCCATTCTGCATTGTATCACCAGATCAGACTAGAGGTGATGTATTAGCATGGGGGGGTGCTTTCTTAGCCCACTTTGTGCCCTTTAGTGTCAACTAAGTTTAAATGCGAAAACCTCAAACTGGTATCTTAAACATGACAATGAGTTCACTGGACTCCGATGGCCTCCAGAGTCACCGGATCTCAATCCAATAGAGCACCTTTAAGATGTGGTGGAACGGGACATCCTCATCATCCAGGGACTAGCAAGGTTAACCTAATAAAGTGGCATGTGGATATTTCTGGAGTTTACACATTTATTTAGTTTACAGTTTGCTGAAATGCACTGAAATGAGTGTTTTTTGTCATACAGCCTCCTATAGGAGGAGCTTTTTGCCTAATTTTACCCTTTGAAGAAGACATTTGTCTTCTTTAACTGTTTGCAGCTAGTTTAACACCTTCTGTGGCATTGTGATTCACATATGGGATGTAAACTGTGTACACACATACAGAACGTGTGATAGAATAACGCAACCTTGTTTCTATAATCCATTGTTTTATGATAGGAAAGGGCTTCCTACCAGGTCCAAGTATGTGATTTATTTACTTGATGTTTTGATGAATCCCACATTTTGGCATTTCGATAAATAACCACATCAGAAAAAAATGGTTTGCTCTTAAAAGCCACGAGGGAACCTCTTCCACTTATTGTACCATCAGTCTTTCTTGGGGTTCTTTTTAAGTGAATTATAACAAATATGAAGGGAATTATTCTAAAATGAATGCTTCCAGATATACATGCCATGTTCTTTGTCTCTCCATGTCCCACTTTTCTACATCTCCCTCCCAACTCTCCAGTGTTTTAACACTACATGTGTGCTGACTGACTGGTCTGTGAGGCCAACACAGACCAGTCAGCGTGTGTATTATCTGTCATTTCTGAGCCATGGGACACAGTTTAATGGATAAGGCCTGCGGAAAGCTCCGACTGGCGGCCTCTTTATATCTTTATGGGTCATACACTCATCTTCCAAAACACCCTTAATACGTTTTATCTCTCATGCTCCCTATTTTTCTTCACTGCAGACTGGACGCACACACACTCCTTATTCTAACTGACTTGTCCTTGATTTCTGTGATCTATGGTGATTTTTTTTTTTTACCTTTTTCCCAAGGAATTTCCTGCTCGTCCTTTCTGAAATGAGAGGAAATGAAGGAAGGGATTTTGGGGCCTCTAGGCCGCGACCCTTGTAGTCCCACAGCAAGGCTCCCTGGGATTTGTAGGCGCCTCCGGACTCGGCGACACCGGGGGGTCGCCCTCATTGGGAGCAATGAGTGTAAGAGAAAAAGAGCAAAAGAAGAAACACTGAAGAGAGAGAGATTGGGTGTAAAAAACAGGGGAGGAAGGATGTGTGCGTGCTACAGAGGGGAGTGAAAGAGTGTGTGGAAGTGTGTGTGAGAATGGCAGAAAGAGAGAGCGAAAGGGGAGAAATTGTTGGTGAGAAAAAGAGCAAGTGTGTGTGAGGGACAGCTCGTCCTTCAGGCTCACCTCGGCCCCCCGGGGTCTGTCTTCTCGGCGGCGGCGTTTTACTGGCTCCGGCTGACGGCCATGAAATGGCGAGAAATTTACTGCTCGGGAGCTCATGGGTCTGAAGGCTGAGAGGACATCGTCTCACTTTCACTTCTGTCCATTTTTTTTGTCCTTCTCACTTCTATCATCACATTTTAGTCCCTGCGCTGTTATCATTTCTATTTTTCTACATTTATAGCATTAAATCCTTCGTTTTTCCTCTTTCTTAAGGAATAAGTGACGTTTCAACGTGCGTTTGTTTCAAGTATTTAAGAATAAATTGCCAAAAGTAATCCCATTTTTGTGATTTCTCTCAATCTGTGGAACAGTTCATGTCTGCATCAGTCAGACTGGAAATTTTCACATTGTGATTCAGACCTCTGAGATGAGTAATGGACCCAAATTTATCTTTTGTATTCTCTTCTTGCTTTTCTTTTTTGGGTTTTTTTTTATTTTTGGTTTTTATAATAACTCTCATAAACGTCTGGTTTCAGCTGAATTTGGTTTGATTGGAAAGCAGTTTAGTCAACTTTTGTTGTCTTAAATTTGCCTTAGAAATCATTTCAACCTGAACCATGACGCTTCGTGTTTTGCTTCATACATAAAGACGTCCACTTTAACTTCTTGCAGTACCTCCCATACTGTTAACACAGCCATATTTGCTCATCCACGGACCTCCATGCAAAGAATGGCGACATCCTGACCCATCCTTCACAAAGTTTCCACAGTCCATTTCCCTGTCACACACAGATGGTAAGCTTAGGGAATAGTACATGTTCAGGGTTAGAATTAAGATACCTGGCTCAGCTTAGATCTTGAAAATGCATCATTATGGTTAGAAAAATATATTTGGTTAAATATTTCACAATCCAAAGGTCCTGATTCCCATCAGGTCACCTGGATTTTGCCTGACAGAAAACAGCAGTCTACAGATATGTTGCTGCCTCACATATTATAATTCTAAGCTCCAGTTGCCAAATTCAAACAAAAAGTCTAAAAAGCATCTCAACACTATATATAATCAGCTCTGATAATGCAGAATTTCTATCTGGGGGGGGGGGGGTAACCAAAACACCTTTGTCGTTTTAAGACTTTTTGTTCAGAATCACACAAAACAAACCAAATCTGTTCTGACCCGTCTGTTGTACTGATGATTCAACCAGGAAAGTTCCAAGTCATCTCAGTGTAACTATGAGTCATTAGTCCATTGGGAAAATGAATTGAAGGCTCAAAATAACTTCCCTTCATTCAGAGCTCCTGTGTGTTGTTTGCTCAATGCTCCTGAAAAGTCGAACAAGACAAAAACTAAACAAACACTATTTTTTCTTGGCATTAGCTTTTAATTCTAAGATCAGTGGCTGACTTTATGTCGCTTTATATCAAATAAGAGAAAATACCAGTGTCATTTTGTAAGCTTAAATTATTCTAGTCAGAAGGATATTTTTAAGTTAGATGAAAGATTAATTCATGCACTTCAGTACCCAGAAATCCTGCTACCCTGACATCACAAAGACCAAACGAAGCCTGACTGCTCTATGGTCTGCTTTTATAAAACAAAACAACTCCTCCTGTCCTCCGGTACCTGTTACTGAACTGATCAGTCTTTCACTGAGCAGGCACTTTAAAACTACTGCTTGCTAGAGTGCTCGTCATATTGTCTGGCATCTGGAAAGAGAGAAGTGTGTCACTGCAGCGGGATTTCAGTAAAATGTCATTCTAGTAAAGCTACACTATGTCACAAGGCAGCTCACACTTATGCTGAGGGGATTTGTAAGCAGCCACAAGTATAGAAAGCATATCTCACAGCAGAAATAAAACACTGACACTCAGCTGACTAGGAAAAAAATGGTCAGGAAAGGCGCACAAATATGCACACATAAGTTGTTTTTTTCTTTTTTAGATATTTAACACATTTTGACTGGAAAAAATTGTTGTGTATTTATATATATTCAAATTTTTCCATTCAGTCATTTTTCTTTGTAAAGACTTCAATGACTTAAGACTTGAATCAAGTTGAGCCACCAACTTGTAACTTGAGTCTTAATTTTGATTTATTTGATACTTGTTATGAAAATTTATCTTTGAAAGCTAAATTTCTATTATTTCTTGAGTTAGATCCTATTTGAAACTAAAGTGACTTTCACACTAGCACCTACTCAGCCCGGCCCAGCACCACACCGTCCGGTTTGTTTGTGTTCCCATCACCATTTTCCCGGGGCGAGTCGATACTCTTTTAGCACCTACTCCATCGAGGTTCTGAAGGGGCCGAGTCGGGCCAAAAATGGTGACGTGTGCAGACTGCAGGCCGCTATTGGCCAGAATC
>JAOXYM010000026.1:5121340-5142780 GCA_028567055.1 Leptatherina wallacei | reverse complement strand
ATTTCGATTCATTTACAGCTAATTGTTTAACAACACTTATTTTTCTTTAATCTCAGGTAACTTTTTTTTATAAAACAAGGAGCATGATAATAAAATTGCTCTAAATTGGGTAACGTCATCAGAAAATATGGACATACCTGCAAAAAAAAAAAAATAATATATTTATTTTTTTAAATTGGACATTAAAAAAATTGATCCTTAGTTTCATAAATCGATATTGAATTAATTTAACTTGAATCGATTTAAATCGATTAATCGATTTTTTTAAACCCACCCCTACTCCTTTTAGCCTTTAAGGTGTCTACACCTCTTATTTGGTACAACAACTGAAGCCATTTCTGCATAGACTTTCTGCATAGACCTGCCTTTCAAACATGTACTATATAGATGCAAAATAAGCTTGTGCAATCAGTTTCATGTGTGATAAATCACATTGTGTATGCAATGTTGATTTATTTGAATCTGCTCCTTTCAATATATTCGCACCTTCTGATAGAAACTTCCGTATTGCATATGCATCAAAGGTGCCCTCTAAATGGAATGTGCACATTATTTTGCCCATTTAACAGACACAATCCTTAGTGCGCCCGGTTAGTAAATCAAGTGCAACATGATTTTGCATGTGCTATCATGTTTATACATGTTTTTACACTCACAAACCTTTAGCAAATCAGGGCCTCAATGTTTGGGTAGAAGTAGTGTTGCTGTTTTCTGTGGGCTTAAGGGGAGAAAACAACCACATAGCCGGATTGATGATGATTGAATGATGAAGAATAAAATGCCATGGCAGACTCGGGTGAGTCAGTGTGCCCTCCTGAACATGCATGCACACAACCACACACACAAATGACCAGGTGACGCACGTAGCAACGGCGAGTAGAGAGAACAAAGGAAGGATTTAAGCTGTAATCACTTTTTTCTCAGAGATAAAAGACAAAAATGTTATGAGAAATGTTCATTATGACCAGAAACAAAGAGTTTCTTCATGTTGGCTGTAAGCAGTTATAATCACATAAAGCACCTCTCCTGAGGAGGAGACGGAGCCAAGACATCCAGCAGCCTGAGATTAGTGTAGATGATTTTTCTGCTAGTAATTTTGTTCTATTAAGTTTCCATTTCATTCATCAGTCAGATCTAATACTCAGTTTTATTATGAATAAATGTACATGCAGATGAATTTGAAGTTCTGTTAAAGGGGACATATCTTAAAATTTCTGTTAAAAGTGAAGGAATAATCACTTTTCCAAGTAATTAGTTACTCTTATCATGCTGTAAATCTGTTACTTACTTTTCATGTGAAGTAACTAGCAACTATAATTAATTACTTTTTAAAAGTATTATGCCCAACACTGGTTGTGGCAATGTGGACTGTATTTTGTCTTCACACCATGTCATTGTAAAATTAACTCTAGTCTTAATTCTTTTAGAGTTATTTTGCATTTTACTGACTTACAACTGATTGGCAAAGCCAGATTAGCTTTAACTGTCTTTTTTCGTTTTTAACTTTTCTATTTGTTAAATGGTTTGTCCTGAAAGTATTTAAAGCTGGTGTGTATTGGAATTAGATTTTTGTCAGTGGCAGTGAATAATCATTGCCTTTATGTAAGCTTTTCAAACCTCCGGAAACTGTTGACGTGCATCCAGATCGGTGGGGTTTAACCTCATAACCCCTACACTACTGTTCTAGACTGTCCTCCCATATACAACCTCATGGGTCGTTTGTTTATGCGGGCCGAAACTTTCTACAATTACTTTTGAAGAATATGCAACCTCCACGGGTTGTGAGAGCAATTGTCCATGAATGGTTGCCTTGTAAAAAGAATGTATTTTAACCAAAACCATGATTGTTTTCCAATGCTGAGCAAAAGTTTTGATTTTCAGCCCAAAACCAAATAATATTTTTAGCCAAACTAGGAATGTTATAGTTTAGTCATAATGTGTTGTGTTTACATGTAATCAAGGCATCCAGCAAGATAGCATCCATGAAGGTAATAGCTGTGTTGTGAAGAGAACGTATTTCAGCCATGATTCTTAAGCTTTATCCAAGTGATGTTATTGGCTAAACCCAGTTAATTTAGCTCAGAAGTGTAGAGTTTATCTTGATCACAGGTTTTATGCATTTGTTTCAAGTTAGTGATAAAAACGAATACTAGCAATGCACCTTCAACTTTCACCTTCCGCCTTATGAGGATTTGCTTTCTTGTTAAAGGAAAGACCTGAGAATTGTGTGCTTTATTGTGCAAACATTCATCAAAGTTGTATTTTTCGCCTGCTACGTGTTGAGACCATATTTTCAAAAAGCTCCTGTAGGCTTTTTTTAGAATTAAAAAAAAAAGAAGGTATGTACTTTTTAAAAGACGGTTTAGTTTTCAACATCTTTTTATTTAGAGGTAAGGAAGAAAGGAATATGTCCTTGCTTGAAACTGTCTGTTACTTTTTATCTTCTCATATAAAAAACACCCACATTGTTGGTGCATTAATATACCTAATGTAAAAATTCCCAATAAAGTGCCTCAAAAATTCATCTTTTTAGCATTTGAGAATCAAATTTAGAACCAACTCTGTGGAAAGTTGTGTTGGACTTTTTATTTTTGTTTTTAATTAGTTGTGCGTCCATTTTCCAGATACATCTTTTATCAGAGAGCTATTTGTTAGTGCTTTTGGGTTTTCTTTTCTTTTTTCTTTTTCTTTTTGCTCGATAACATGGGTTTTAGTGAGGTCATGTGACTTGTGTTCCCAACTATATTTCAGCTGTAACTGAGAAAGTGCAACTAAAGATGAGTGGAGATATAACAACAACATGCCTCAGGTGTTATCAGAGCCTTTACAACATTTTGTGGAATAACAGAAGAAGAAAAACAGAGATGCTGCTTTGTTAAACGTGAAGTATAAATATACTGAATATTGCTGTTTGGCTGCATGTGTACTCAACTCTATGACAAAATTAGCTGATTTAACCAAAGCTGGCACAAAACCCTCCTCAGCGAGAGTGAGCTTGCATGTTTTTTTTTCCCTTTTCAGATATTTGTAGTCTACGTTAAGATGCAGCCAAAGCAGCCTGGTTCACACTCTTTAAGGAACTCAACATCATCCGAGCTGGCTGTAGCTGCGGGCGAAAACAACAAAGCTTTAAACGCACGCTGTCGAAGAAGAAACGCTTTCAGTCTCTCTGAGCTCATTCTAATCTTGGGCTTCCTGTTTTTGTTGCTTTGTGTGTATGTGTGTGTGTGTTTGTGTAAATCTCCTTGCTGTTTGTGAGCTGTGTAACCCTGCTGGGTGCTCCATGTGTCTGCTTGCTGGATATAAGGCATCCAGAGATCCTCAGAAGCAGGCATTGCCAGTTAATGTACCTCTGAAGACATTTAATGCAGTTGTACCACAGATTGGGTGTGTGAGTGTGTTTGTGTGTGAAAGACAAAGAAAACACAGGGAGGATGATGGGGGGGGTTGGAAGAAGAGCTGCTTATGCTTTTAAATAAAATAAAGAAATTCATTCTCCTCTGAAGGAAAATCAATTTTCCTTGCCTCCTTTCTGGTTTCAGATGGTTTATTTTCAGGACACCGCAGTCATACATTTGTTGCCACAAAACAAGCAGCACACACTTGTTGTGGATGTCTATTTCTTGTATAGATTGCAGTGTGCAGTTTCACAAATGTATCCGGTCCAGAATCCCCACAAAAAAAGGAAAGATGTAGTTACGGCTAACTTGTCAAGTCCAAAAATTCTGCTTTTAAAGAGCTTCTGATCAATTCTGGGAGCAAATTAGATATGTGTAAAGTAACAAAAAGACACAAAAAGCCACTATAGAAAAGTTGGTCTGTATAAGAAGTGCAGTTCAGGGGTTGGAGGATCTTTGATTCTAAAGTCTTTCTAAAGGAAATTATCTGCTGAGTCCTTCAAATGAAGATCACACCAAGCTGTTGAAGCACTGTTGAGTTAGAGATTAAAGACTAGATGATTTGAACTTGCTGCTCTGCAACTCAGCAGTACATTAGGGTTTGGGTTAGCCAAAGCAAGGCTGCCTGACTTCTATCAAGTCTCATTAAAACTCTCACACTGGCAGTGTTTTAACTCCACGGGATTCCTCACTTGTCCAACGTCCCTGCAACCATATGCAGAAGTGCTCAAAGTGCACTTTTTGATTGCTTCATCCTCAGCTATCTCAGGGCATGAGAAGCTTATCTATCTGCAGCACGTCAGCTACAAATAAACATCTAGACCATCCTCCTATAAGAAAAATACCACCATAGTTTTTTTTCAAGCTGATATTACGACACTCATGTTGTGATGCAAAGTTAACATTGTATTTCTTTGAACTCACCAACATGCAATTTTGCGGTTTATGTAGTCCTAAAAAGTTCCCAACATCTCAGTGCTGTCGATCAGGTTTAACGGGGTTAATGTGGGACAAACTAGCCCAAAAACGTCCATTTTCCCTGCAATTTTCTGTAAATATTTATCAATGAAGTGTCTCAGTTTTCAGTTTCTTTTGTATCCAACGTGTAATCTGTCACACAAACGTGTCAAAACATGTCAGGTATGTGTGACAGATTACATGTCTAATACATAAGAAACCAAAAACTATAGGAATAGACACTATATATTTATTATTATTATTATTATTATTATTATTATTATTATTATTATTATTATTATTATAATATAACAAGAGCTAAACATGTTTGAGATAGTTCACTACCATTATTCAAAATCAGGTGTACTGATACAGTCACCACCAAAAGACAAATCTAATAATCAAAGGAAATTTTTCATGACAAAAACTGCAAATACATGCCACAAATTTAAGATCAATACAAACTTAGTGATGGTCTACAGTGACTGAAGTCTTGCTCGCATTAGCTATCTGCAGTTAAACTCCAACTAGCTGGTTATTCGCATGATTAATCAACTAAAACTGGCGACATGAAATAACACTGTTGACTTAAATGATTACGGAGCAGTCAGCTAATGGCTCACAATTCTAAAATAGTTGTAATTGCATCAATTTATTGGAGAAAATGCTGCCTAAACAGCAAGAATGAAAGGCATTCAATGTTGGAACTACTGGTGTTTGGAATTACCAGCAGCTCTGGGACTCGTATGACCTCAACACTACTTTCTTTCTATAGAAAGTAATGTGCTCCTTTACTATGGGAGTGTCGCTGCTCTCTATATTTACACCACTCTGGTCCGAATAGTGATATTTCCCAAACTTAAGCCAGTAGTTTTAGTTTGGTTTCCCAAAAGCATTTAAATAGAATTTATGGCTAAAAGGAAAGAACAAGTGAAACTGAGTAATATTAAAATGTAATTGCTATCATTGGAAAATAATGTCATGGTTACTGAGAGGTAGACTTCGGGCTTTTGACCAAATCTGAATCCATGAACAAGAGCCATCATTAACATGATGGTGCACAAGTAGCCTCTTACAAAAAAGTCCTTCACTAAGTCTGAAATTCTTTAATCACATTTAGTTCTACTTGCAGCAAATTCTTTGTGGTAGGAACAAGATATTCTTAGTTTTTTCTTAGTAAAAGATTTAAAAAAATGCAATTAATAATTTAAACACGTGACTGTTATCTTTAATATATCCAGTAAGGGTATTGCCAGACGTTCTCTTTGCAAACAGTGTGTCCTTCAATTGAAACAACCATATATGTATGTTATTTGTTCAAAACCTTTCATACAACTACGATGTCTGTAACCCCACAAGCTGGAGGAGGGAACAGCTCATTTAAGCATATCCACATTTGCAGAGCAGTCGTTCCTTTAAAAAGCCACAAGTCTTCATCAGGAGGAAGGAAGGAAGAGGTTGTTAAACAGTGGATTCAGGCCAACTTTGCCTTTCCACAACCTGAGAGCCTTCCTCTATTGTTGATAGTTGATGTCTGTAGAGGACGATTATGCAGGGAGACAATTTATTTTCAAAAACCAAGATCATAATATTTAGCTTATAAATGCTGTGTAATCGATTCTGCTTGCAACAGTCTGTTTAAATCCCGTTCGTAGCACCATTCATAAATACAGGTCAGCATTTGGAAGTGGTGGTCGGCGCGGCTGACGTCATTCATAAACACAACTGTTGCTTAAATGCTAGCTGGCGACATTAAATCGCTAAACAGTGTTTATAAATGTCGCTTCAACATTTATCATTTCATCGATGAGCACATTTGTAAACACAACTGTTTTTTTTCAAATGCTAGCTGGTGACATGAAATCTCAGAATAATGTTTATAAATGTTACTGCAACATCGATAAATTCATTGCTGAGAGCATTCGTAAACACAGCTGTTATTTAAAGGCTATCTAGCAAGATTAAATCGTCCAACAGTCTTTATTAATGTTGCTGCAACATTTATAAATCCTGCTCAAAATAGTGACTGAAAAGATATGTGTTTATAAAAAAAAAGTTTATGCTAGTGTAACACAGGTTTTATGGGGCTGATGCCTTACTTTTGTGGCTGGAACATAAATAAGTTGGGCACCGGCTCCCGAGCAACCCTGCGAACATTTCGGTGGAAGTTACATAACACCAAAGCACTTTTACTGAAGCACTTTTGTCACTATTTGATTGGGTTGAGTCAATGACTTTACACTTCAATAGACAGTTCTGTCTATTTGACCCTACTGACTGGAAATCCTTCACCTTTGTTTCTTAACTACCCCTCCAAACTCAAAATGAAAGCTCTTTTTAGTTGTTAAAAATCCTCATAAATCAATAAACAAATATAGATTACTGAGCTGTTTTTCAAAAAAGATGAAAAAAGTCTTTAATGTTTGTTTGGATCAGAGAAAACCCCATGAAATCCTAAAACACACCATCAGCTTTGCTATTCAGTATAACCTGAAGGTTTGTGTTATTAAATGGCCTTTTTCTAGGAATCTTAGCACCAAATATTCCGTTTTTAAAAGTTTGCTTCACTCAGCTGTCTCATGTGTAAGCAGCACCTTTTCCCCTCCAGGGGACAGCAGGACGGACACTAACAGATTGGACCTCCCATATGGCAGCCAGTCCCATCCTGTGATAAATAAACTGCTGGCTCTTCTGACCTCTGTCTGCACTGAGCTCCAAGCGAACATGTGCTGCTGCTGGATGTGAAGAACTCAGCGGGGGAGAAAAGGTTCCTCCTCCTCCTCCCTCTCTCTGTTCCCTCCGTTCCTGCCGCTCCCTCCCTTCCAGTCCGACTTCACCGTTTTCTCTTCTCCACTGGAGTCAGCGGTCCATCTTGTGCTGCAGATTGCCTGTGACAGCCGCACTATTTCAAGTCTACAGTTTGAGCTAAATTGGAGTGAGCAATACCACCTGTGCTTGCTGAAGGGCCGCTGTGGTTGGAGCTGTTGCTCCGCCGAGAGGAACCAGGATGAGGGGGAGGTGAGGTGAGCCGGGGGAGGGCAAGGAGGGGGGCAAAAAAGCTGCTACCTGCGACCATCAAAGCCTCTGTTTCACATCCAATCTGCCCAGCTGGCTCCCCCTGTGAGGAGGGGGGGGGTAGCTCCAAGCAGAGCTGGATGTTAGCTTCTTTCTCTCTCTCACTCTCTCTGCAGGTGCAGAGCTTCTTCTCTTTATCTTCCCAGATTTTTACTCCTTTTCATCCCACCCCTATCTCTTAATTTACCCATCTCTTTCATATTTTTCCTCCTCCAACTCCTTTACACACTGTTTTTTTTTTTTAATGTGTCAGACCGAAGCTTACATTGCAAAAAAAAATAAAAAAATCTGGAGTCCTCATTATAACCAAGAGTCAAAATTAGAACTGTAAAAGCACCACACAGCCCCCACACTGACTAACTATAAAGTAGCATCAGTGATCTAGAACTGACTTGATTCAGGGTTAAGTAACTGCATACAGAGGCCTGTGGCTGCCCTGAAACTGGCCTCTGTGTTGGCAGAGCAACAACACAAGAATAGATGATTCTTTGTGACTGCTTCTCTGCCCCTTTTCGTCATTTTTAAAGAGAAAAAAGTTGTTGCTTTCTGGTGTGTGACATAGTTTTAGATTGGAAAAAAAACCTCCCACGATACTAACTAGGCATGTTGTTAGTAGTATACTTTGATCCGTGAGAACCATATCTTCTCCATTACTTCCTCTCTGTGTCAGGATTTCATGCAAACCTGTGGGCAGGCCAACACTCTGATTCATCTTAAGCTTATAAAACACATTGTGCAACTTAGGTTTAATGATTTAAAATTCCCTAAAAGGTCAAAAGCTTACTTTTGAAGGCAGGCACAAGAAGATCAATCCATATATTTAAGATTCTGAGCCCTTAAATTTCCCAAATTGGGTTTGTATAATTGGTGTGTGATGGAAAATTTTCTGTATAAATGCAGACAACAGTATGTTGGTGGAAACAATATAGCAAATGAATCACATTTCCTGAAGTGCAAAATACTGATAATTGGGATTTTTGTGGGTGTGGGTGGTTTTAGGGTTGTACTGGGTGTGCTGCATCCGTACACATAGAATCAATATCTAATGGGCATGATTTGATAAACTAGATAAAAAAAACTTCATTCTAGTGTTTGAAGCTTGACACCAATGGAATCTTTATATAAATGTGCACTATTGTGTATCTTTCTACATCTGCAGTGTTCCCACAAAAAGAGAGAATGATAAAGAAATACAAACAGGACCATTTTTGGAGGTCTTTTTAATAAATATAATGAACTGGAATTGATTTACATCTTACAGTATGTAGAAATTACAAAGACTTCAAACACGGGATCAAAATTTCACAACTTTTCCCATAAAATCTCATCAAATTTCATTCGCCACATCCTCCCAATATCAACAGATGATAATCTTATAAACAGTATAAAATGCTTTGTCATATGTCCGACCCACTTTGTAAAGATGTCTGTTAGTTTAGTTTTGCTTCACTCATTTCTACACAGACTTTCAAGCCTCAATAAAGGGAATTTTATTAATATAGCACATTTCATGCCATGTAAAGATAAACAAGCAACATATAATACATTCATATAAGAACATGGACAAGCAGAAGGACATACATATACACTTTATTAGATATATCTATTTCATTTTCTTGTTGACACAAATAGATGCAATAGAAATGCATATAGGCATGTGCAACTTGCTGAATTTCAAACTGAGTGCCAGAATAAGAGAAAAAGGGAATTTAAGAACGTGGCATGGTTGTTGGTGCCAGATGGGCATTTCTTTAACTCCTATCGCTCCTGTCAACTAAGAACAGGAAACTGAGGCTACGATTCACACAGGATCACCAAAATTGGACAATAGAAGATGGAAAAAACATTGCCTAGTCTGATGAGCTTTCATTTCAGCTGCAGCATTCAGATGGTAGGGTCAGAATTTGGTGTAAATAACAAAGAAAGCATGGATCCATCCTGCCTTGTACCAGTGGTTCATGCTGCTGTATACAGTGTAGCTGTCACAAAACCTAAGTCATCTACAGCTGGTTTCTTGAGCGTGAAGTGGCTGGTGAGTGTATATGCAACTATATAAGCATGCAAACATGCACAATGAAAAAAAACGGAGATAGTGAAATTTGCTTTCAACAAAGCGTACTTTAAAAAGAAGAAAGACAAGGCTTTGCAAGTTCATAGTTATAGGTTTGTGAAAACAAGAACATCTTCAGTTCATTTTTGAATGTAGACACAGTTTTAATAGACCTCGGGCATGTTTATTCCAGGGAATAACATTCATTTAAGGCATCTTCAGCAAACTTGGATACAGTGAGCAAGTCAGAGATGTACTGAGGGGCCAATGTATTAAAACATGAATAATTTGTGTGAGACAGGGGGAGTATGCAAAGCTTGATTACCCAATATTAGATCAACTATTGGATTAAATCATTTTGATAATTAAATGTTAGAACTAAGTGGTCAGCTTATAGCACCAAGCCGTAATGTCATTTACACCGACACCCTCTTAACACACCACCAATGCGTGAACTTGAGCTCAGCTGTATTTGACAGGTAATGGAGGAAACATGCTGCCAAATCTTTGCTTCCAACCTTCCCATCCGCCTGTCACTCACTCTTTTTCTAACTGGATGAAGCAACTGTCACAAATCTGTGTTATTGTGTTCTTTAGGTTTGCAACAGCTGGGAAATAATTTTGCAATAAGGTCTTTTTTCACTGTTTCACATCTTCCTCCATGATGAGTCCAGTCCTCACACATCTCTTCATCTGGCAGATTTGTGGAGGGGGCGACAAGTTTCAGTGGTTTGTTTGCAAATAGTTGTGGAAAACTCTACATCATTATAAGCCTCAATAAAAGTGGTGAAACATATGAAATAGGCATTTCAACGGAATGTTGAAAATAATACAGAGAAAAATGAACAATTTCTCGGTGGCATCATTTATCATTTCATGTTTTTTTTTTCATCACAGAAGCAAAACACATTCTCGTGAATCATTAAGGTGCCAGAGATTCCCAAGAAAAAATTGGCCGGCTGCCAAGATTTAAGGACCAAGACAGATAGAAAAAAAATAAAAGTTTTTATTTGGATACGAGAATATTTTCTGGATCTTTATCTTGACTTTTTGATTTTTCGAGCTTCAAAAGCCCGGCAGACATTTACGGAAGCGCTGCACAGTTTTAAAGTGGAATCGTTCATCATTACACACTCATACATGGGTAAATACACGAACCCACACACATTTTTTAAACTATTATTTTTGATGTTCGAAGAGCCTCAAATATCAATGAAAGACCAGATTTTGAAACCAGATAAGGGGAAAATATGCAGAGGACAATAATGATGCACACGTCAAGAAATGTTCAAAATAATTTATTTTCCTCAATTTCTGTTTGTTGAGGTTTGTTTTTATCACTTTTTATTCATGAACTTGTCTATAAAGTTATACATAAAAGAGTTGTTACAACTCCTAACCACCTTGTCTATTATCCTGTCTTTTCCTCTGTTATTTGATGACATCACCATGAAACTCATTTGCATAACGTTTTTCTTGTCTGCCCATCAGTGACTAATTTGGAAAACCTCAAACAAATAATGAGCAGCTTTGTCGAACCTCACTATTTTGGATCAATCATTTGAAAGACAAAGCTCACTTGACCTTTGTGTATGGGAAGAGAGGGGGTTCTTAAAGAGACAGGAGCTTAAACAAAGTGTTTTAGACAAAAATCGATCCAGAAGCAGCGGAGGAATGTTAAATATGTGAGGAAAACTTTGTTTTTTTTGCACATGGAAACATGTTGATGTGTTGTAAAATATCCCCTAAATAAAGATTACAAAGAAGTAAATAAGCATAACTCTTATCTCAAGCACTTTTTGTAGAACTCAAAAAGCACATTTTTGATTAATTCATGAAAAATTTAGCTCACTTAAAATCACCTAAAACAGAAAAAAACATCAAAATTACAATATATTACAATGTGTAATAATAAGATCGAAATAAAACTCCTTTGGTTGCCCTTAACGGCTGATGAGAGCAAACTAGGAGGGGTGGTGGGCTACTGTCTGTTTTTGTTTTTTGTGTTCCTGTTTTCTTGTCTTTGCACCACCCCTCCAAGACAAATCCCTCGTATATGTGCTAACCTACTTGGCAATAAAGTCACATTCTGATCCTGATTCTGATTAGCCTCCATCCTCCATCCTCCTCCTCCCGGGCAGGATACAGTAAGCATCATTTAGCGGGGAGAGCGGTGAAAAAAGTGTGGGGTTAGCCACGAGGTCGCCACACTTACTGCACGACCGAGCTCATTTCCACCGCCGTCCACGGCTCCAACTTCCCCTCCGCCAGAGAGAGACAGCAGAGGAGAAGTGCAGCCAATGAAATGGCTCATTCACTTTCTGATCACAGCCCGCCACTCTCTGCCTCAACACACTCAAACTGACACGCACACACACACACACACAGACATTGCAGGCTGGCTTCATTGCGAGGTTATTTGCTGTTTTTGTCCCTCTCTTCCCCAGTGTGGTGAAGTATTTCCTCAGCCCTGACAGTTCACTTTCTGACTGCCGTCTCTTTTCCCACTCACCAGATTTCACTCAAAATGAGTTTGTTTTTTAAAGCCAACAATGCATCAGTGTCCTGAGATTAAAACTGATGATTCTTTTTATTCATTTCTGCCAACAAAAGTAGAATAAACCAGTGTGAATCATTCCACATTCATGTTAATCCCTTTCTCTAACTAATCTGATTAGCACAGCTAATGATATTTGAATGAATAACCCAAATGAATGTAGTTGTCATAAACCAGAAGTCTGTTGTTTATACACAAGCTTGCTTTTTTTTCTGCCAACGCACACGCACAGATTTCTGTGCAGGCGTCCCTGAAGGCACGGCAGTGCCGAACCAATCCGCTGTTGTTGACTTGTACCTCTGCCAACTCTCCCTATGAAGACGTCTCATCGGCCAAATGGTCAAATACCTGAGAAACACAGCGTGCATGTGAAGCATTGAGTTAATGCAGCATGAGGCCATTTACCGTGAACGTAAATGAGGATTACATTTGGAGGGAATGAAAGTGGCACAAAGTGGTTTGTTTTAAAGATACGATCCAATAATGTGAGGCAGCATTTTAACTACGTTTTTGATTTAATAAGAACTTGTAAACCATCTTTTGCTGCATTTAATGAGTTCAAATTAGAGTCAGTAAAATTTTTAGTTTGTAAATTAGTCTTAAACAAATGTTTATGTATGCAGATCAAGTGTTGAATTTCTAAGATCTATTTGACGTCTTTGCACACTTTCAGGACCTGCAGAGAAGAACAAAGCTTTTGATTGGTTGGTTTGATTTGTGATTATCACAATCCAATCACTTTCAGCTATTAAAATCCCAGTTTTCTACTTTACATCTGTGAAAAAGATGCTTGCAAAAGAACTTTTATTCTGTTTTTGTAGTTTGATAAATACTTTTAGTTAAAAAACCTTTGAAAACATTTCACAGGCAGACAAAGCTTGATTTTGACCTATTTATTTGGAATTATAAAAAAAATATGTTTGTCCAATTTGAACTCATTGGAGGAATTTGCATGTTTGCAGAAAACATATTTGGAGCAACAATCCAAACTTTATTGAAGGTGAAGGTTTGTCTTTGCAGCCCATGTGTAAAAGGTCTGACTGCAAAGAGGAGATTTTAGTTAGATTTTTTTTATTGGCAGCCAGGATTCTGGCAACAACAATGACTCTGCAAGACCTAGATCATTTCTGAAAATGTTTCTAATATTTTCAAAATAGAGATAAAGGTCAAGCAGTAGATCAAGGGTGCCAAGCTCGCTTGATAAAATATCGATTTTGCCATACAGAACAGGATTTTATGCCTGGTTGCATGTGTTTTTAAGGGTTAGGTCATGTCTTCCTACAAATGCATTCATAACTTTATGAGTAACCAACACACACAAAAAAAAATCTAACTAGATAAGTTACAGTTGATTTCTTTTCTTTTGTTATTTAACAGCTGGATAAATGTGTCATGCCTCCAGTGTTAAGAGCTGCTTCTGCTTAGGGTAATATACTGACTATGGAAAAATACCCCAAACGGGACAACTTCAAAGAAGCTAAACAATCCCTTACTTGTCTGGTTTGGGGTTAGCATTGTGGTCATGGTTGAAAATCAGCTCAACACACAAAAACAAGTTTCCTTTGAGGCAAAACATGACTTTTGAGTGCTTTTCTGTTGGTTTCACTCATCAATGTAAACTTGTCACTGATGGCAAATTCTTGTTTCTGTAATCTAAACATCCACATATGGATATTTTACTATGTCTCTCAGTTTAAATCTGGGTTTACATGAGGAAATGTATGAGCCCTTCTTCATAATAGACTGTTTGCACATACCCCAACAGAAGCTCCAACATAGTTTGAGAAGCAGTTTTATTAAAACCACAATTCCCAAAAAGTTTGGATGCTTTGTCAAATATAAATGAAAACAGAATACAATGATTTCCAAACCTCTGAAACCCATATTTTGTTCCCCAATAGGACATAAACAACATATCAGTATACCAATTCATGGAAAATATTAACTCTTTTTGAATTTGATGACAGCAAAACATCTAAAAAAAAGCTGAAACACAGTGATGTTTACCATTGTGCAGCATCTCCTCTTTTAACAGCGTGTCTGTAAATGTTTGGGAAGTAAGACGACCTGCTGCTGGAGTTTTTAGAAGAGGAATGTTGTCCCATTTTTTGGCAGTCTCGGCCTTCATTGCTGTATTTTTTTCATTTCATGATGCACCAAAGGTTTTCTTTCTGTTGGTGAAAGGTCTGGACCGCAGGCAGGGCAGTTCTCCTGTGAAGCCATGCTGTTGGGATGGATGCAGTATGTGGTTCAGCATTGTCCTTCTGAAATGCAAGACCTTCCCTGAATAAGACGTCTGGATGGGAGCAAATGTTGCTCTAAAACCTCCGAGTACTTTTCAGCACTGATGGAGCTAGCCCAGATGTGGAAGCTGCCCACGCCATAGTCACTAATGCAACTGCATACCATCAAAGATGCAGGCTTTTGCAGCTTATAACAGGCTGGATGGTCTCTCTCCTCTTTCCTCCACAGGACATGGGATCCATGGTTTCCCAAACAAATTGCAGATTTTGATTCATGTGACCACAGAACAGTTTTTCATTTTGCTTCAGACATTTGAAATGAGCCCAGAGAAGACGGCGCTGTGTCTGGATCATGTTCACACACTTCTTTGTATTATTGAGCTTTAACCTGTATTTGTGGATTTCAGGGTGAGCTGCATTCACAGACAGTGATTTGTGTTCCTGAGCCCATGCAGAGATTTCCAGTAGAGAATCATGAATGTTTTTTATGCAGAGCCACCTGAGGGCCAGAGGGTCACAAACATCCAGTTTAGACCGTCTGCCTTGGCCCACGCGTACAGAGATTCCTCCTGATTCTCTGAGTCTTTCGATGATATTATACACTGTAGATGATGGGATCTTTAAAGCCTTTGCAATTTTACATTGAGGAAGATTTTTCTGAAACTGTTCCACAACTTTTAAATTCATTTTGGTGAACCTCTGCCTATCTTTACATCTGAGATGCTCCTTTTATACCCCGTCATGTTCCTGACCAGTAGCCAGTTAACCTGATTAGTTGTCGTTTTGGATTTGAACCAGTTACATTTCCATCCGTTTTGTTTCCCCTGTTCCAACTCTTTTAAGATGCATTGTTCAAAATGAGCTAATATTTCCCATGAGATGGTAAAATGTCTCAGTTTCAATGTCTGATATGTTGTTTGTGTTCTATTGGAAGCATTGCGTTCGGTTTTTATTTACATTTTACACTGTTTCCCACCTTTTATAGAGTTGGGATTGTACTTCAATTCTTTCCAGATTCCAAATGACCTTTTTCAGTTTCTTTATGCCGCAAATAGTTTGTTATGTTAACAGAAGGATATTTCTTGCACCATTCGTTTGCTCCTCTGGCTCATTTGACTTCTAACCTCAGTCTCTGCTCTCCCTGCTACAAATCGTTCCAGCTTCCTTTCTGAGCTTGTCTCCGCTCCAGCTTTTCTCTTGTGCAGCCCCGGTGTCTCATCAGGGATCAATACCACCACACGCTGCAGCCCTTTACTCACACTCCAGCCTGGCAGTGGGGGATTGCAGCGGGTCAATGGCCGGGTCCCACTCGGCTGATGGCCCCGTTCGTTAAAGAGCGGTCAACATGGCAGAGCTCGGTGTTAACGGTGTCAGGCTTGATACTCCCGACGGGCCGCACTCTCCTAATGACCGCCCAGTCAATAGCCGTCTGCCCTATACTGGCCAATCAAATTGACATCTCTTGTTGAGACATCGAACCAATGAGGAAGTTTCAACTGTGAGGATACATCGGTGAAAGTACATGATAGTGATGTGTTCACAGATATCATTGATTAAGTAGTAAGAAAAGACATTCAATGTGGGATCAAATGTAAAAGGACGTGTTGGTCACATGACTTGTAAAGAAAGTAGCTTTTTTTCTTTCTTTTTTTTACCAGTTCTGTTTATGCACAAACAAACTTCAAAATTCTGATGTGGATAATTTTTTTGGTATTATTTTGCTTCTGTGACAAATTCCTCCATATCTCTGCTGGTGAACTTTCTGCTTTTTTCCCTCTTTCCTGTTTTGGGGTGAGATATTTTTATCAACTCTGTGGGGTTTCTTTTTGTATCTCTACCTCTGTCTCGCAGCTTTTGTCAGCTTGTCGGCATTCCTGTTTGCAAAATAAACCAAACCGAAAATATTCGCAGGAGCTGTTTGACAGTTAGCTTTTACGGAAGAGTTGGATTTTTACTCCCTGTCACGCCTCAAAATGCCCATCCTTCCCTTAAAGCCATCCATCTGTCCGTGGCTGCGTTGTGGTTTTGTGTTTGTGCAGGAAGTGGACGGGTTACGGAGATGAAAGAGGGTTCGGGGCCACGTGGCACCGGCCACACTGGAGCCTCAGTCCTCTGTGTCTGTCGCCGAGTCCCCCCTGTCCGTCCATCTGTCCGTGCGGCCTCAAAGAGACGTTTGTCCCGGCCACAAGGGTCATTCACAGCACACATTTACAGAGATGCAGAGAGAAAGACGCACGCCCTCTTCTGAGTGGACAAATGGACACTCTGGGACTGAGTGAGGCACTTCAGGGCGCTTTAATCGCATCGTACAATGAAAGAGAAGGACTTTGTTTTTAATCTAAAGAGCGACTAGAGGACAAAAAAGGCAGAGAGCTCAGCTTGGGGTGGTTTATGTTTATTGCACAGTTTAAAGAAGGCAGTTAAAGCAAAGGCACAATGCATGTACAGATTTACTGCAATGTTTTAATCAGAATAAAGCGTTTATTTTCCCTAAAGACATGCATTTTGGCTGTTCTGTCGTGTATCTATCTTAAAGAGCGTTTAATTTGTGGTTTCTGGACAGTAAAGACTTCTAATTAAACATTTGCTGTTTGCAAGACTCACTCCCCCTGTTCAGCTTGGTGTAATGTTGCAGGGACAGAACAAAAGAGCAATAAAATTGATTTTCATGGCATTACAAACACAAGAAAATCCTTCAAGTACAGCAGAATGCATATACAATGTTCCCATTCATATCAACACATTATAAAACAATCACATTCCTGGTGTTAAATAAATGAAATCATGTTTAGAATGTAAAAGGTCTGGTTACATAAACTGATTTCAGCTGTGCTGAAATGAAACATCACATCTGAGAGAAGCTGGAGTATTTTCAGTGGAAGATGTGACAATGTGACATCATGCTGAGGGGAAGGGAACGGGAGCAGAGATACATTCCAGAATTTTTTTTTATTTTTTTTTTTAAATCTACAGCTTCTATCCCTGAGCTTCACTGACAAAAATGTCTTTAGGTGGTGAGGATTATGGATTAATCTATAATAACTAGTGAAGGAAAAGAGAAAGAGAGAGGGAAAAAAACAGCCTCCAGAGTCCCTATAAGACTACCATACCAGCACGAGAAGTACTGCCTCATCATCTAATGTTCCCACTAATATTCCCAAATTATATCATTTAGACCTGTATCAGCGCTGGAGAATTAATCATCGTTTCTCTGACACTGCCCATCCCCAGAGTTCATTAAATAAACTATTTCTCCAGCTCTAATTTCTACAAGTCGTCGACATTTCTCTGTGGTCCCTTCACCCGGCCCGGCCCCGCCTTTTCCTGATAATCTGTTTATCCGTAAGTGTCACATTACATTTGCAAAGCAGCTGGGGGGGACCACTGCCATCTTGTATGGAAGGGCTTCAGCGTGATTACCCGGCCTGGTATTTGGCGCGCTCTCAGACTCGTCAAATCCTTTGATCTGAACCGTCTTCATAATCACTTCAAAAAGTCTTCCTGAGAGCGTGAGGGCTTTACAAATGGGCTTCACTCTGCTACACTTGTATACGTATGTGTTGATTTTAGTGTCATCTTTTGTGTGTTTGCGATTGTGTCGCTATGTGTTTAAATGTGTAACAGGAGAAAGATGTTATAAAAAAATAAATGACGAAATCCACTCCTGCTTCTGTATTTTGTAAGTTAAGGTGTATACGTTCAGGCTTATATTACAAATCTAGTCATGTAGCCTTACTGTTTCCATTCATACACTATGAATGAGCCAAACAGAGCGGTTATATACAAGCACAACAGATGATGGATCTATTATCCACACTACAAGCACATTTCCAAATACTTTGGAATCTACATAAATAGAAAAAGCAATGTTTTACAGTTAATTTAAACCCTAAATTTAACTAAAAGTATTAACAAAGACATTTTAAATGTTGAAAAAAGATTTTTTTTTTCTGAATTCTTAAAGGTATGTTGAGCATCGTACAGCTCATGAGATTGGTTTCAGTGGCATGAATGGAAAAGTGAAAGGACTGCAGGAAAAACATTGAATGGATCTCGATTTCTTGGTGTTTTGCATGCAAGGCTGTGGATCAGCATCCTCTGCCCTCTACTCCTCCTCATCATTTCCCCATTCACCAGTGAAGCAAATCGGAGGCTATTCTTTGAAAACCTGAATCAGACAAGTTTTTATCATCATCATGTTGTTGCCAGGGGGTGGTACAGTTCAGTAGAAGAAGTAGTTGCTCTAACTGAAAGCTTTATTCTTGGAATATTTGGGATATTTTATCATAATGTATCAGAGAAAAAGACAGTTAATTCCACAAGGGGTTTTTTTTTTTCTCGTTTTTTTTTTTTTTTGCTACAAACAACTGTTGAGTCATATCATTCTAATCTTTGTCAGGTATGACATGATTCACATTGTTTGCATTCACCCAGTATGTATTGTGTTTTTTGAATAGGCAAGCAAGCAAATAAGCCTTTTTTTTTTTTGCACATTAATGGAAGCCTTTTTCCATTTCACTGTTGCCCTCATCTTTCCTTATTCACATCTAAACGCCTGTGAGATTTGGCTCGAGTTTGTGGCCAAATCAAAAGTGCAGAATGTGTAGCAAAACTGTGGAAGGTGGCTTTTCTCACTTAGCAAGGCACACTGATGTAAAGAGTGTAGAGAAAATCTGTTTTAGAGCAACACATGCTGCCATTCAGATGGCATCTTTTTTTGTTTTAAGGAAGGTCCTGCTTATTAAAGCAAGACAAACCACATTTGGCACTCATTACAGCACCGTGTTTCTGAGGCAAAACAGTCAAGCTACTAAACTGTCCTGCCTGCAGTCCAGCAAATACATCAAAGCTTATATTTAAATCGCTTCGCTGGCATCAACTGATAATAAGCAAATCATTTGTGTCTGTTTTTATTTACACAGCGTTCCTTTCTTGATTACATTATCCATCCTAACTATGCGCACGGGGTTCTATATGTGAATTGTCATGTTACTGTTCATGCAGTTAATATCATCAGCAGAGCGGCACTCCTGTGAAATGATGAGCTCATGCAGGGATGTTGTGGGCAGACGACCTTCCTCAGAGTGCAAACTGAGGTTTGCTGCAGAACATGACATAATGAAGCGCTGCAATGTAATTCTACCTTGAGCAAAGCACCTGTGTGGGTGTGAGTGGCCTTGCAATTACACCACAGTTTTACAGCCATTTCTCTCTTTCTCTTGTCTGTTCAGTCCCACTTAGATTTGTTATATCACTATCGCCGACAGCGCTGTATGGATTCAGTTTAGTCACATGTTGGGGGGGGGGGGATGAACCCCTTTTCAATTCAAAGCTTTTACACATCAAGTTATAATTAATAAAAGGAATCATCTGGTTCTCAAATTAAATACGACCTCAGATGTGCAACAATGTATGATGAATTAACTGTTTCACTGTTTATTTAATGAAAACTAAGAAGAACTCCACATCATTGACAAGGAATTTTGTTCCATTTCTTTTTATTTATCTTCAATCTTCTTATTTAATTGCGGTTTGCAGGATTTGTTTCTGAACAGCATCTCAGCACAGGTTGAAGTCTTGATTTTGGACCACTGAAACACCTCGAGTCTTTTCTTTTTCAGCCATTCTGTTTTAGATTTGCTGCTGTGTTTGGGATCCTTGTCTTGTTTCATGAGTCTGTTTCAGCCAAGATTTAGCTCTCAGACAGATGTCCTCACATTTGACTCTATATACTTTGGTGTTCATGGTTTACTCAATGACTGCAAGGTGGTCCTGTGGCTCCAAAACAAGCCCAGTTCATCAGCCTGTCCAAAGCACATTTCTCCAGAAGTCTTGTGGTTTCTTAAAGGGCAGCTTACAAACCTAAGCCATGTTGTCATGTTCATTTCAGAAAAGAGGCTTTCTTTTGCAACTCTTCCAAACAAGTCATACTTGTTGAGTCTTTTTTTCTAACTGCATTGTGATCAGATTGAACATTTAGCGTGATTACTGAGGTCTTTAGAGTCTAAGATATATCTCTGGGGTGTTTTGCAGTCATGCATGGAGGATTGGCAGCTAGCTTGCAACTGTAGCTAATGCTAGCAACAATTGCATCTCTAAGATCATTGCTGATGTCTTTCCTACTAGGAAATGTTTGCTTGCAGACACGTAAATGTTGCAGAGCAGCTGTTATATCTGCTACATCTTAACTCCTGCGGAAGCAGTGAGGGTGGACTTAGTTTTCCACTGTTTTTGCTAAATAAGTAATAACACAGTGTAAAATGTTGTATGTTTTTCATCTGAGGCTGAGTTTACATCATTTTAAACCTGAAAAGGACCAGATGATTTAAATTTTCTTATTTGACAGAAATACATACATAAATCTTTAGAATTGTAACTGTATTATATGTACAGTTTATTCATGTTAAAGTCCTCTTTCTTGCTCTTTTTCCCTCTGTCAGGTTTGTGATGAAGCTGCATATCTTCATCTCTTTCTCTCTTTTTTTCTGTGTCAGTGATTCTGTCTTTTTTTTTTTTTACCTGGGTCTAAAAACTAAAGAGGCTCCAGCTGAAACAGACAATGCTGGCCTTTTTTGTACATTTGAATGTATTAGTCCTGTTTTCCCCTTGAGTTCCCTCTTTCTCCATCTGGGTGAAATTGTGCTCTAACTCTCTATGCAAACTGGATGGATGGGGGGATGGATAGGTGGATGGATGGATGGATGGATAGATGGAGGTGCAACCCAGTGTCTGTGGCAGCGGCAGTGGCAGGGGGAGGTGAGGAGGTGCAAGAGGAGCACACCTCCCCTCCCTCCATCCCTACCTCGCTCTGTGCTTCAACAATAGCATTTGCATATTTTTATACTCCGTCTTCCTCTGCCTCTCTCTCAAAGAAAACAGCCTGAAGCGTGAATACTCCAGCAGCAGGCATGCAGAGGAAAACGGAAGCTGGGGAGACGGCGCGTCCGCTGTTGCTGGCGGAGAAAGATGGTGCCGGCACACACGCGGTTCACACTTACACACAAGGCGAGGCCCTTACCTCCAGAGGTTTTACATCAAAGGGGGAGGATGGGGGACAGAGAAGGGCATCACAGGAAGACCAAACTTATTGTGTGTGTGTGTGTGTGTGTGTGTGTGTGTGTGTGTGTGTGTGTGTGTGTGTGTGTGTGTGTGTGTGTGTG